>CAJVPY010002477.1:0-16093 GCA_910591965.1 Dentiscutata erythropus | reverse complement strand
TTTAAAGTGAGTTAATTTATCTAGTAGCGCAAGGCATTTAATTAGCGTCAGAGAAGTACTTTTAAAAAGTGTATTTTTAAATTGTCTTAGTTATTCGAAGAACTTTCAATATGTATTGCGCGCAGAACTTTAGCAAAGAACATTATTGGGTGTGAATATTTTTAAATTGACTTGTCTTACATGAATAACTTGTCTTGATCACACAAACATTATTTGCAAGAATTTTTTATTTGATTGTCTAGTTACGCTCCAAATATTTCCCAATGTCAACATATTCCCGGTTTAGGTCCACCACGACGCTTTTTTTAGGTAAGGTTGAAGCGAAAGCCTCCTCTTCAGATTGATTATTATAAATACTATCGTTGTTTTGAATCGATGTATCATTACTAATACTATTAGTACAGATTAATTTATATATTTCGATTGTAATATTTTTATGACGTAGTTATTACATAGCTTAAAATGAAATTACGCAATACTATCGTTAACTATAGTTACGAAATTAATTATTATTACGGCACAATGGGATCATACCTGATACGTTTTTTGTCGTAACCGTATCCGTAACTGGCCGAATACCGTAAAATTCATTGGGACGCATCACTAATTATTACATTGCATCGATATATACCGATACCGTATCAGGTATTAAAATGACTGTTATAAGTTATATTGTGCAGTTGTTATTGCTTATTGCTTCACTTTTTCATGGACGAATTTTTTGCGGTACTTGTTCCATATGTGATAGAGCTTAGAAACGCCTCCTGTATAAATGATTTGAATTCTTTGCAATGTGTTTAATAATAATAACGATAATATTAATTGCTTACCGTATTTTTTGCGGAATAACGCGCAGGGGTGTAATTTCGAATTTTGGCCCGAATTAAGCTTAATTCGAGCGAAATTCTAAATAACGTTCATGGCGTTATTCCGCGAAAGTACGATAATGTTTTTCTAGAGATGTTGGTTGATTCAACTTGCTTGCATATTTATTATAATAAACCCAGATTAATAAATAAAGTTCGAACGATCCTGATTAACACTTTTATCCTATTGATACCTCAAATATAATGATACCAAAGTTGCATCAGCTGTTTGCGTGAACGGTTACGCATCAGAACTTCATTTTTGTCTCATATTAAACAACCAGATCTATAATGTATACACTATCACTATCGCTATTTCGATTTTGCAAGATATTTCCGGAATTTAATCTCTATAAATCAATTATTGCCTCCAGATCTGAAGCGATGCAATACAACAGATTCGACTTATCTTTCCATTTCAGTTGTGCTGTCGAACGAAGGTTTTGATGCAATGAGCCTTTACTCACATCCCAAACCGATAATATAACGATAATGTAATCTTTATAAACATCATCATTTGTTATTGTTCCATAAAATTCTAAGAACAAAATAGCAATGAAATATTAGTATCACAATTAAAAAATTCTTGATTACGATTACTGTTAAGTCATAGTATTATTACCTCATTTATTCGAATCATGAATCAATTTAAATGCAATTAATGTCCAGTATTTTCGAACAAATACGCATAATATCAGTCGCGAATCCACTCTTCCTTTCTCTATCTTTTGAAACTCGTTATAAGAAGTCCATGGCTTTTTATCATTTAATATTTTTCAAGTTTATTATCGAAGCCTTCGTATGATAATTTGCTTATCGTTATCTTTTTCAACCTCTTTTTATTCGGTTGATTCATTGTATATCTCCCGGTACGTCGATTTCATTTCGGCAACAATGGCTCACATCTACAATTTTTTTAAAATATTCAAATGCTTTCTTTTCATCCTTTTCAAAACTAATTCCATCAGGATAACAACGTCCAATCATATGGGCTCCACTATCATCTCCCACCCTATAGATTTTTAACAATAAATGAATACATCCTTTTCAATTTTAACTCTTTTTTGATAGCAACCTCCAACATTACGTGTTCATCTTTTCAACTCCAATCCCATTTTGACAATAATATTCAACACAGACTCTCGATAATAAATTAATACCATATGTTCATCCTTTCCAACTTCAATTTCATCTCGATATCTCGATAACAATACCCAATTCCAAATACTGAAATACGGTAGAATTATTCATATCGGCAGATTTTTGATAATAAATGAATGCCCTATTATGTATGTTCATCTTTTTCGATTCTTATGTTGATGATTGTATTATCCAAGGTCATAAGGACTTAAAAATAGCTGATTTTTTATGGTGTACTGAATTATTATAATTCATTTTACTTTTAAAGTATGAGAAAAAGCAAAAGCTCTAATTATTTAAATGTAAGTGTACTCATTTTACAAAGTTTTACATCAATATCGAGTAACACAAATAATTTTCGTTTTAGATATTTCAAAACTGAAATGAAACCTAATACATCTTTTAAATCTCCTCTAATCTATTATAAAATAAACATCATCACTTTATTTAGACTGCATTAATATAAGGGCGTGCCTATAAAAAAATTTTCTCTCAATAAATTCGTATAATCTTCGCTCTTCTAACCCTAAACTTCGAAATCAGCTTAATGCAGGCCGATGTCGATCAATCTAGGCCGAACGATCGACAAAACCCGGCACAGATTTTTTATTTGCCAATATTCACACGTTAGATAACTAGCCAATCACATGATTATATTACAAAAGAAAATCTTGTTTACGTGTTTTCATTTTTATAACTTTCTTTTTATTACTGTATTATATCTTAGTTTTTATTATACTTTATTTTTTTATAATAACTTTTGTTGTTTAACTTCGTTTTGTTATTAATTATTAAATTGTTTTACGTTGTTATTAGTACTGTAGCAGGTTTGGCAGATTTAGATTGTTGTTGGTTTAGGTTGTTGTTGTGGGTAGATTTAGAACATTATGGGTGAGTTTACGTGGTTTTGGGTTGTTGTTGTGGATAGGTTTAGAACATTATTGGTGGTTTTTTGGTTGTTGTTGTGGGTAGATTTAGAACATTATTTGCGGGTTTACGTGGTTTTTGGTTGTTGTTGTGAGTGGTAGGTTTAGAACATTATTGGTGGGTTTGCGTGGTTTTTGGAACATTTTTACGTGGTTTTTGGTTGTTGTTATGGGTGGATTTAGAACATTATTGGTGGGTTTTTGGTTGTTGTTGTGGGTAGATTTAGAACATTTTTACGTGGTTTTTGGTTGTTGTTGTGGGTGGGTTTAGAACATTATTGGTGGGTTTTCGTTGTTTTTGGTGGATTTAGGTTGTCGTTTTTGGTATCGTAGATTTATTGGCGGAAAACCGTCTGATTAGGCGTAAGTTTTTGCATTTCCTCTACTTAAGGTCTACTGATTCCGTATGAGGGGTCGGTTACGTACCTTTCTTAAGAGTCAAAAACTTGCGGGTCAGCGGTTTTGGTGGAAGGAAGGAGAGGGAGGATAAATGGATATAGTCTAGTATAGTATAGTATAGTATAGTATAGTATAGTATTGTATTGTATTGTATGTATAATGTAGTATCTGAGCTCTAGAGGTTATGAGCCAAAGCTTATTGGATCAATATTGATTCAAGTGGAACAACCTACTCCCGGTGGGGAAATACGGGAGAGATCTGGTTGGGGGAAACCTTCCCAACCGACGAGATACACCTCTACGTGGTGGTTGGGACAAGTAGGAGAGTTAATCTCCGAAACCAAGTATCTCAAAAAAAATTAATAAATAATATACTTTTTTTATTTTAAAATAAATAATAAATAAAATTTAATTATATATATTGTTTTATAATTTGAGTTCACTGGCATAAATTGTTTTAAAAGAAAAATAATAAAAATATCGATGTTACATTTTTAATCACATGTTCGTTTTTGCTCGAAAAATAATTATTATACACTAGTTAAAGACAATTAAGCCGATACTTCAGTGATAGATATAAATAAAAAATACAAATTTCTCTAGGTTTCTGTTATCACATATTATAACAATCAAGTCAAGTTTGTACTTAATTGATAGTTTCATTATTTATCTCACTACAGGTAATTCACTTTTAACGCTAATGTGAGTGATCACTGCCCAGATTACAATTTACGATAGACTTTAAACAAAATTCTTTTATTCGAACTGCAAAAAAGTCATTATCGATATACCCCTGAATACGAATACTTCATTAATATTTTAAGTCATGTATTAAATTTTTTAATTCTTGTTATCCGTGAAATGTCAAAAAAAAAAAATTGTTTGCATGAAAAAATCTTTGATCTATAATATGATCAAAAATGCAAAAAATCGATCGATTTACTTTTATATGATATCATTTATCAAAATGATTTATTGATACATTACATTATTATGCAGAATAAGAATAATATAAATTATCTCCTAATAACCCATTCTCATTTCGCGCGATATCTTCATATTTACTAAACTTTAAGAATTTTTTATTCAAAAAAAATGATCAAATTTGTACTTGTATCATTCACTATTCTCTCATTATTTTTATCCATCACGAATTGTCAACTTGAAAATGATCAAATTACCGATATTTCTGCTCGAGAACCATGGTTAATTGATGATCATTTTCCTTCTCCATTCGACGAATTTATGAATTCAAAACAAAATATTCATTCAGACCCTTTCCAAGTGATGGATGAACTTGTAGATTTATCAATCGAAGCTACTGAAGCAATGTTAGATTCTTTAGATTTTAATAATCTTAATGATGAAAATTCTTTCACTACCATTGAAATTACTATCGTAGAGTCACCTGATTTACCAGAAACGAAAAGTAATGAGAATGAATTTCTTGAAATAGATAATGCATTAAAGATGATTCTAGATGATGATATAGATGATACATCAAAAATGACTATAGATGATGATGAATCAATTCAACAATACGATCCTTTTGATGATTCTTTTGTGACTTCATTTCAAACTTGCGAACCTGACAACGAATTTCTTTTTTCACCGGAAATTCTTCAAAATTCTTATTCAGCTGAAGAAGAAGAAGAAGAAGAAGTTGTTGTTGATGATGATGATGAAAAAGATTCATTTTTCAAGCAATCAATTTCAGATTATCTATTCAGTCCATTGTTTGTGATTTTTATAGCTGTAGCTGCTTTTGCGGCAATCACTCCTGTTATTCTTAGTATGATAAGAGGGAAGAAAGAAAAGAAATATGAATATTTTGTCGTTCATGCAACCGATGATTATCAAACTACAGATTTAGAAAGTGCAATGTGTGTAAAGAAGTAAGCTTCGATTTTGGTCTTTTTATCAAATAATTAATTAGATGTGAGAACTTTATAATAGTTGTTTTTTTTATCTATACCCTGTATTATATATAATAAAGTTTTTTTTTATTATGTCGCGTTATTTTGGTTATTATGCAAATAAAAATTGTCTCACGCTTTACATTACCATTTGTCATTACAATTAAAGTCTTACAAAACGAGACGGGTGAATGTCTCATTCATTTATCAGATTTCTTTGTGACACGTATGGTTGGGTTTTTCGACTTGTGTTTGCACAAGAAATAATTCATATAATTATAATTCACATAATTAATTCTATTAATTACTTCTATGATAGTTTATTTTTTATGTATCAATTACGATCACGTAAAAGACACCTTTTTTCTGCTAATTACAAAGAACGAGAACTTAAAGGAAAATAAATAAACAAATAAAAGAAATAAAAGCAGTCTAAAAACAATTTTTAAATTTTATTTTTCTTATTCAGAATTCTAAAATCTTTTTTAAAAATGTGCTTTTAAATTAATATATTAATGTTTCTTTTATATATATATATATAAAAATCGCAACTATCGTCGCATCTTTTCTGATAATGCAGTACGTCTAATTTGGTTTATTTTATTTTTTAATTCATTTTTACAAGCAAAATCTACGAGAGGACGGGTCCAGCCGAAAGAATTTCTTGTGTAGCTTGATCTTCGTAATTCTTAAAGTTTTTAGTAAACATCTCGGCTAATGAATTTCGAGTTTTCTTAAATTCATCTTCACTACCTTTCCAAGTTCTTGAAGGATTTAATAATTCAGATGGAACTCCCGTACATAATTTTGGAATTTGTAAATTAAATACATCATAGGATTCATATTCAGCCTTAGAGAGTTCACCGGAATGAATAGCATCAAGGATGGCACGAGAGTATTTAAGTTTAATACGTTCACCAACTCCATAAGCACCACCATTCCATCCAGTATTAATTAACCAAGCATCAGCTGAATGTTGTTTCATTTTTTCAGCCAACATCGTTGCATAACGTGCTGGATGAAGTACAAGGAAAGGTTGACCAAAACAAGCAGAGAATGTAGCCTCCGGTTGAGTGACACCTTCTTCAGTTCCAGCAATCTTGGCAGTATATCCAGAGATAAAGTGATACATAGCTTGAGCTGGTGATAATTTTGAAACCGGTGGAAGAACACCATATGCATCACATGTTAAAAGAATAATATTTTTTGGATGACCAGATGAAATACAAGGTAATTTGGCATTTGGAATATATTCAATCGGATAAGCACAACGAGTATTTTCCGTTAATGAACTATCATCATAATTTACTATACGAGTGTGACGATCATAAACGACATTTTCTAGGACAGAACCAAAACGGATAGCGTTATAAATTTCTGGTTCTTTTTCAGGAGATAGACCAATACATTTTGCGTAGCAACCTCCTTCAATGTTAAAGATGCCATCATCTGACCAACAATGTTCATCATCACCAATCAAAAGACGTTTTGGATCAGCAGAAAGTGTAGTCTTGCCAGTACCAGATAAACCAAAGAAAAGAGACACGTCTCCTCCATGACCTTCATTTGCCGAAGAATGTAATGATAAAACATTATGCCTTACAGGCATTATATAATGCATTACTGTAAAACTAATATATATATATATAATTGAAAATAAATATAATTAATTAAATATAATTAATTAATTTCAAATAATAATAATATTATTATTAAGATATAATAAAATTATGATACATACACTCCCTTTTTCATTTCACCAGCGTATTCTGTACCCAAGATAACCATTTCGTTTGCATGAAAATTAAGAGCAACAGAAGTTGTAGAAGTCATACCAGTGGTGTACCGATTTGCGGGAAAAGCACCGGCATTATAAATGGTAAAATCGGGAGAACCGTAGGTTTCAAGTTCCTGAGTTGTAGGACGAATCAACATATTTCGCATGAACAATGCGTGATAAGCACGTGCGGAGACCACACGAACTTTAATTCTATATTTTGGATCCCACCCCGCAAAACCATCAAAGACGTAGATCCTTTTGCGAGTATTTAAATAATCTACAGCACGTTCACGATTAATGAGGAAAACATTCTCGGGTAATTTCGTATTGACAGGACCCCACTATAAAGTAAATGATCGACCGAAAAGCAGAATCAGACGCCAAATTTAGTAAAGGGGGTGGAAGATTATTATTATTAATAATTTAAATATAAAAATTAAAAAAAAGAGATACCCAAATATCCTCGGAAGAACCAGGTTCTTCAACGATACGTTTATCCTTTGGAGAACGACCAGTTTTAATACCAGAAGCGGTTACCAAAGCACCAGATGAAGAGATAGCGGATCCATCCTCATATTTTAAAGCATCTTCATACAATTTAGCGATTGAAGGATTCCATTTAATAGCTACACGATCATAATCAATATGAGCTTTTTCATGAAGTTCTTCTTCAATTCTAGTATGTACTTTTAAATTATTAGAATAATTCTTTTTTTGAATTGAAGTTTTAAATTGAGAATTATAAGACAGACGAGTTTTCAAAACATTATTTGAAAATTTTTTAGAAAATATATTATTTAACAGATAAGGTTTATTTACAAAACGATGTAATGAATTCATTGATGATGATGTGAAAAAAACTAAAAAGTTAAAAGCCCTGGGGACCACAATTATATATATTATCGTAAATCATGCATTGCGGAATATTACGGCGATTAAATAAATATTTTTCACTGGCACCTCTCGGGGAATTGAGTCATTTAATTATTACACCGCCGAAAAGTTCCGCAACCACTTTTTTTTTTGATTGTACACTTACTGCAGATCTAATTCGACACTGCTAAAATGTCACACGAACCCTAATACTACGGTGCGGATAACCTGGTCCCAACCAATAAAAATTTTTAGCGGTCAAAATTTTAAATTTTAAATTTTATATATTTAGAAATTTTATTATAAAGTGGCCAAATTTAATACATAAAGTGGTTATTTAATAGGGATTTTTTTTTAAGTGGCCAAATTGCTTAAAATTATTTTAATTCTCACTACATTATTAAAAAAAAAAATAGTTAAGACCACCGAGATATTTAGCTTGAATTATTTTAATTTATAATTTTTTTTGTAAATAAGGATTAGCTCTTTGAAGTTAGTCAAATTTTGTCGAGACTAGGTTGTCTGCACTATATAAATAATCATAAATCGTAGTTAATACACAGTTAATAATTTCATCCATCTTTTTTTTAATATGTTTAATAATTTTATCGTTTCAAGAAACATAAGTGTTCTATCAATTTCATTTGATCATTCAAAATGGGATTATTCACAATTAATGGATCCAAATGGTTTTCAGTGGAAAGTTGGGATTACACCGTTATCTAATATACAGGTGCGCTTTGAGATAATTGAAAATAAATAAAATTCATAAATTCAAATTTTAATTCATTTTTATCTCAAATAATTTTTAGATTGTTATTGGTTCTTGGATAACATATTTTGTTGTCATAGTTGGATTAAAGGTATTCAATTAAATGGTTTAATATGATCATAAAAATTTAACGTAACGATTATTTTTTAACAAAAATTATCAGATATTTATGAAATATCAAAGAACACCTTTCTCCTTAAAAGGTGTTGTTGCTGTACATAATTTATTTCTATGCATATTGTCTGCGATCATGTTCGGGTTTTCCGTAATTGACTTATTTAAACGATGGCAGGTTTGTATATAAGTAAATGACCGTGTTTTACTGTTTTACCGTTTTACGTGTTGTGGTTAATGCAGTATAGATAGATAGATAGATTTATAGATTTGTCTATATCTTATCTATATTTTATTTCTCTCAATTATTCAGGAACGCGGTATCAGTGAATGTTTCTGCACATCCGATGAATCATCTTTGAAAGGTCGATTATTTTACATTACATATATTTATTATCTATCAAAATTTATTGAATTGATTGATACCGTGATATTAGTACTCAAAAAAGTAAGTATAAAAAAAAATTTCAATAATTAATTAATTAATTAATTACTCTATCATAATTTTATAAATCCTATATTATCTAATAGAAAGAGATAATTTTTTTACATTGGTATCATCATGCAATCGTGATTCTAATGGTTTGGTCATGGTTACAAGATGCAAATATGTATGCAAGGTATGGAAAGTTTTGTATGATTAAACATGTTAATATTTTTGAAATTTTCATTAATATAATTAATATAATTTGATAACTTATAAAAAAGCATGGGGATGATTGCAAACACGTTTATACATATATTCATGTATTATTATTACTTTGTTGCGGTATTAGGAAGATCTGTTTGGTTCAAGGTAATATATATATAGATATTGCGTGTATTAAAAAAAAAAACTAAATTATCACATTCCTCACGTCAATAATTAGAAATACGTTACCACCGGACAAATCATTCAATTTTCAATATCATTTATATTATCAGTGCCATATCTTTATTATCATTTTACAAAGAATTGTCAATACGGACTTTCTGCATTTGTATTCTCAATACTTTGCAATGGAAGTTTTCTGGTGTTATTTATTAGATTTTATCAAAAAGCATACAAGAAAAAAGGAAAGAAGGACTAATAAGTAATTATAATTAATATTAGAATTGTTTAGGGATAACCCTTTTTTACATTAATTTAAAATTGTAATTTCAATTTGTTCATCACCCAGATCGAGATGCTTTGAACCATTGACTAAAAAAATAAAATTTAAGTTTGTACTGTTTCATCTACGTGGTTCAATGCTATATAGAAAGTGTTATCTTTAATGTTCCACCCGGTCACTGTAATAGTATAGTACTTGAATGCGTTTACGAAATTTTCCGATAGTTAAAAGATATGTGTAAAATGAATATCCTTCTTTGAATACATTTTTTTAACTATGGCTATTTAAAAAAATTTTAGACCAAAAAAAAACCATCTAACCATCTATATTCATGAAAAGAAGTCAAACAATTTTGGGCAACATTAAATTAATAAAAAAAATCCAATTTTCCGAATAAGTCACCTGATGAGAAACCGCCCACATTACATTTTTGAACGGTTTTTTTCAGGCGTGGGAGTTAATATTCATTTTAAGGTTTTCTTAAAATGATTATACCATTTTTAGATAATTAATAAACAGGGTCTATCACCATTCAGCAAAAACCCATAAGAAAGTTACACGTCACTAAATAACTTTTCCTATCTCTCACCAATAGCATACTATATGAGTGCTGCCAAAGGAAACCTGGAATTCTTAATTTTCGGAAACTCCGCTTTTAGAAACAGAAAAATATCGATACCAAATTTTTTAAGCTGTTTCTGAAAATGAAATTTCGGCACTCATATACTGCATATATATTTCCAAGTGTCAATCTGGCCTAAATCCATCATCCTAAACAAATTAATTTAGGCAAAGCGATTGAGAATTACATTTTGAGACACTATTTTTTTTTATGCTAAAAGCATTCCGAATTCTGACCTCAATACGTATCGTAAAAATTTTGTTATACCTAAAAAACTTTTGATTATTTAAGAATTGAATATCGTACGTACGTACAGTACGTAGATTCTGAATGTCAAATTGATACTGTATATAGTATACCATATTTCTCGGTTAATAGTACCCAGACCTTTTAATTTCTCAATTGTTTAGTGAGTAGTACCTTCCTCTGGTTACCGCTACTACATTGGCAGTGGTACAGTACTATTTTCCGAAAAATTACGGTATTTCCGAATACAGTTTTGTATTTTTAATTAGTAAAACTAAAAAGTTTAACAAATTTATATAAGAGTGCTGCAAAAGGAAAATGGGACTCGGTTTTTATTAAATATATTATCGTTATTGTTTATATATACTTTAAAACCAATGTTACATTTTTCCTTGGCAGTACGTACTCATATATATATACTGACTGTATAATAACTTTAATAAAAATGAAAGAATATATAATTAAATTTACCCATTAGGGTATGTACTCGATACGTATAAAGAAAAAAATATAACCTTTAGAGCTAGTAGGTTATGGTTAAAAGTGTATTTATACTGTAAGTGCCGAACATTTTACTTGAGAGCACTAAATTGGTTTTCTCAATAAAAGTCTGAGATATTGACAATTTTTTTTATGCCGAGTATCATACCCATAAGGTATGAATAGAAATTAACCATTAAGTGTCTAGTCGCAAATATTGTAATTAGTGAGATAGTATATTTCAATTTAGATAATAATATATTATGAATTTCTAAACATGAGTGAAGCCAAGGAAAAATCTATAAGCCGTTCTTGAATATTTCCTTTTAATAAAAATATCTTAAAGCAATTGAATACTTAAGATTCATTATTATTCGAATCGTCTCAAACGATATTAAAGGCATTACTCATTTTAAAATCTGCATTTCCTGCGAAGAATGTAAACTTTGGACGATTGATAAGTAAAAAAATCTACTGCAAAATGGTAATAATTGAGGTAATTTTCAGCCTTATCAATTCGACCGATAAGTTTATCAATAGTAGTTAATGTAATTCACTAAGGTTAGCTTGCAATTGCTTTCAATAAAACTGCCATAAATGCTTTATCCCGTTTCAATATACTTTCTTTAACGCCAAATATATATATATATATATTTATATCTATATAATTAATATCTTTATTATTTCTTGAAATTTTCTTAAAATGGTTAGTTATATAAAGGACCATTTTCCGAACCTAAAATTTTTTAACAGGCTTAGATGGCCATCCGTTGGTTATCAAAAATGGTGAGCAACTTGTATTTTATTCCGAAAGTCTCCGTATTGTATGTGCCCGAACCCCAAGCCTGCATCTGTGTTGCACAGGTCAGTCTTATATTAGATATTGGATTTACAAGTTGTTCTTTTAACGCAGATCATATTTATTAACAAATGGGTTGATAACGATAAGAATAACTATGTGTATAAAGACCAATTAGGATACTTTTTATTAGTTTCTATTATATTTTCCTATACATTATTAGCAAGGTTGGCAATGGAACTGCAAATAGAGCCAATGGAGCACTGAATGAAGTCAATGGATATTGGGGGTTTTTTTTGAGTTCCATTGCCAACTATGTATGTATGCTATTGGAATAATACTTCAATATCACCGCAGATCAAATATGGAATGTGTTATTTTAAACCAGTTAGTACGAGATGTGGTGTAACGCGGTTCAGACTATAGATCGTGGTTTGATATCATGGATCGTGCTTTGAAGCCACAGATTATGGTTTAAAACTCTAGATCGTAAACATATGTAAAACTTTGTATATATATATATATATATATATATAAAGAAATTTGTCTGAATGGTTAGCCAATCAAATTGCATAAAACCATAAAACCTACATGTTTTATAATTCCAACTGAGTCAATAGGATGACTAAAGCAAATTGAATCTTTTTTCATAAATCCTGGACACCTGACAAAAAACTAACTGAATGATTTTTGGCCGATTCGGTCGTTATTGAGTGCAGTAAAGAGAAAAGCCTGAATCTTTCGCTTAATAAGAATTCCAGGTTTTACTTTTGCGACACTCATACGTAATTTATAAAACAAGCATATCTCTGATGAATACAAAAATATTGTACTTTCAAAGCATCTTCGCTGACAAATAATTCAAATAATTGAATAAAAACTTAGAAGGCTTATCAGTTCGATAAACACTTAAGTGTTAGCTAATCATCTACAAGTCAAATTCTCAAGCGCTTTCAAAGATATGTATTAAAAACTTCTGTAACACATTTTTGATAAATAAAATCTTGATTTTTTAGAATCATGAGTTACTCCTTTAAGCCAGTCAACAAATTCATGCCTAATGTTTTTTAATATTAGCACCTATTCGTGTTTATTATTAAAGTCTGGAGTATTTTTATATTTCTTATCAAGATTTATTTCCATAAATTTTTGCATAAACTAAACATAACAAGCATGTTGGACAAATACTCAACAAAAATTTAATAATGATAATACAAATTTAATAATGCTGAATGTGTCAATATTGTAATGATACAAGTATGATATTACATTTATGTTGAAATCGATAACTTAACCGAATCGGTTGAAAAATCATTTTGCTGATTTTTTTTCAGATTTCCTAAATGCCCAAACTAAATTAATACAATGGATAAGTATTTATAAATAATCTTTATACTCTGACTAAATTAATGCTAACGAAATGATTCAGATGTAATGATAAATAAGCATTTATGAACTTAAATAGTGAACTTTTTTGATTTCTGCTGATATTTTTACTCACTGGCTAAATCAATATGAATGCACGTAGTGGTAAGTGGGTGTTTATAATCTAGTGGGCTTATTTTGCAGATTTTAAGTCCACTGATTAATAAATGATATTTTTACTTGCTGGCTAAATCAATGCGAATGAAATGATTTGTACGTAGTGGTAGGAGATATTTATAATTTTGAACTTGTTTGCTGATTTTAATGTCACCGATTAATGCATTGAGATGATTTTGATGTAAAGGTAAATAATTATTTATTAAACTTGAATTGTGAAATTGTTGGCTAATTTTATTCTATACTGTTAATAAATAATCTTCTTACTCACCAGCTAAATTAACGTGAATAAATTGATCTGTATATATGGTAAGTAAGTATTTATGATCTTGACCTGTGAACTTGCTTCAATTTTAATTCCACTATTTCTACTGATTAATAAATAACCCTTTTACTCATTGGCTAAATCAATGTTAAAATGATTTATATGTAGTAGTAAGTAAGTAAGTATTTACGATCTTGACTTGTGAACGTGCTTTACAAATTTTGATTCCACTGATTAATAATTAATTTTTTTTATTTACTAGTAGATTGAATTCAAGGCATTGGTTGAAACTTGCTGAATCATAACTATAATAAACTTATCTTTTCTTCTTATAGCAAACTCTATTTAAAACTTTATCTCAAATAACTTTAAAAATATCTTTGTTTGCTTATTTTAACTTAGAAGCTACAACAAATCTTAAACAATACAAAACAATATATGTAGTATATATAATATATAATTTTTTCACAGAATTAATTACTAAATATACAAAGTTAAATTTCTATTGGTTAATTTTTATTTAATTTAAATCTTTAAAAAATATATAAAAATAATTTGGGAGCTAACAGAAAAGAGCTCATATAGCCCCCCCTCCCCCAGACTCATAAAAACTGTTAACCATAGGTTAACCGTTAATATTCTCCTTAAGATTGTGATGTCATAATAGCCTCATGAAACAAAACCCCTGACCCCTAAAAACCGTTAACCTATGATTGTCTGGAGCGAAGCGGAGGACACTCTGTTTTTACGATAGACTGTGATCATCGAGATCATGTGGAGTTGTCCTTCCGTCCGCTTTTATAAATGCTGATTGGCCGAATATTTCGATTTGTACTGCTTCCTTTTACGAAGTACTATACAGCTATATGCACTTTTATGCTCCGGACTTTTACTGGTTTTCAGTTCCTAGTTAATAGTTATCTTTCTCTTAAGTTTGCGATGTCATAACAGCCCCATGAAACAAAATCCTGACCCCTAAAAACCATTAATCATAGGTTAACCATTAATACACCCTTAAGATTGTGATGTCATAATGGCCCTATAAAACAAAACCCTGACCCCTAAAAACCGTTTAACAGTTATTTTCCTCACAAGATCGTGCTGTCATAATAGCCCAAATAATAGTTAACGGTTAAATTTGTCAAAGTTAATTTGAATTAAATTAGTGATATATTTATTTCAGTTCATATATAAGCTAATTAAGCGACAATTTATAGTTTATTAATTTATTACATATAATCATTAAACAGAAATAAGACTTACTTATTTCAAATTAACTATGAATCACGTTTAGTAATGGGAAAAATGTGCATTTTATAATAATATACATATTAATGTATACATTATATAAAATGTACATGATATAATTTCTGAAATTTATATTTTCCTATTGAAAAATATCAGATGTGATCAAATTTTACTACAATCTTGCTCTTTTTTTATATTCATTTATTTTCTTTTTGGAAATTTTCAGAGTTTTGTATCAAAATTCCTTAATTTTGCCTTACAATATGCTCTCTGGCCTAAATTATATATACTTTAATTTTTTTATATAGAATTTAGATGAGGTAAAATATACATGATTCCAAAATATGCGCATGAATGCACAATTAAGGAATCATGCACACACATGAAGCCCATCTCTAATCACATTCTCAAAGAATTATAGAAGATCAGTATGGTACGAGTAACCAAATCAGTACAAAATTATAAAACAATACTATACTGATCAGCTATAATTATATAACACTAGATTAGTATGGTATGATCCCAAAGTTCTGTGCCCTTATAACGAATTGCAATACATCAATATTTGATATCTTCATCATTTTCAATAGCTTGTATTCATAAAGCTCATTTTCAGCTCTATTTCACTTTTACCAATGAAACATAAAAGAGAAACAAAGTTTAGCAAAAATACAGAAAGCAAAAGAGAACTATTGACTAGTACTTATCTTGGTACCAGTTTCAAGTTCCATGGGTCCCAGATCTCAATTCTGGCTCTATTTTCACTTTGCCAGTAAAATACAAAACTTGTAAAAGAAAAACAAAGTTTAGTAAAAATACAGAAAGCAAAAGAGAACTATTGACTAGTACTTATCTTATATCAGTTTCAAGTTCTACCAAGTCCCAGATCTCAATTCTGGCTCTATTTTCATTTTGCTAGTGAAATACAAAACTTGTACATCAGCAAAAATAAATAGGCGTAAACCTCCGCAAGTTTTTACGCGAGCGTAAACTTACGAAAATTTACGATTA
>CAJVPY010002476.1:0-16104 GCA_910591965.1 Dentiscutata erythropus | reverse complement strand
GAAAATTCGATTGGCATGTTAAATTTTTTAAATTTTAACAAATAAATAAAAACTATTGGTTGTTTTTAAAAAAAAACGCATAATTTATGATTATTTCGCATAATTTTGAGAGTATTCGCATCAGGGCATAATTTGAACCAATCGCATCGCATAATTTGCATTTTATTTCGCATCGCACTGAGGTCCCTAGTGCTAAGATAGGTTGATCTAGTTTATCCAATTGAAGGCGGCGTTCAATCATAACTGGGGGGGAGAAACCAAGTTAAATTCAATTCAGCAAATCCACCAATATGTACCAATATATACATAAATCTGTGGAACAATTCTATATAAGTCTTTAAATTTAATTATGGATTAATTTTTGTGAACTTAAATACGTATAGGGTAAAGCACTTCGGATAATCTGTAAGATTGGTCTTTTATTTAGAACCTTAAGTTGAAAGCTTCGCGATATTTTAATTCGTAGAAATTTGAATTTAATATATTAGTTAATTTAAGCTTATAAAAACCAAATAACAAATGAATACTATATATAAAAAATGAAACGAAAAGCCAACTTCAAGGGCCGCATTCTTTTCAAATTTATTACTTATCTCATTTTAAATATAAAAATAAGAAAGTACTTGTACTATTAGACTATAGTACTTTATGTCTCGTGAACATGGTTTCTTTTTAAGAAACCCCTGAAAACGGCACTCGAAAAAGGCCTACCGTTGCAATTAACTATGAAAAATGAGTCCATCATATGCATGTCGATCAAGTAAAAATATACCCTTGTGATCTGCGTGACAAATTGGGTGACTGGTAATATAATATGGCATGTACATACGTACATACGTACGCGATCAGATAAATAGCAGATAGGTGAAGCCACTCCAGGATTTCTTAACTTCAAAAATATCAGAATAACATTACATAGATCTAATTAAATACCTTTTCAGGTTCCTGCTCAGACTGATCAAGGTCTGTTTATTTGTTATAATGAATTTTTACCAATTTTATGAGATCGAAGATTGGACATGTACGAATATTGTAGAGTATTATCATACGAACTCAGGGTATAAAATTTGGGTAAAGGTGCTCGACAAAATAAAGAAGGATCTTGAAGTTATAGCATCCCCCGATTCAAACTTTGACACAAGATGCAAAATAAAAGCTTGGAAAATTATAAACAATTGGAAGATATAAGAATATTGAATATTGAGTAATTTTGGAAAAACTAAATATACTAGTCTACACTCAAGAATTAATTGAGCGCAAGTTGTGACTGCTAGTCTACAGTGATGAACTGCTAGTTCAACGCTAAAGCGCAAGCTGTGACTGCTAGTCTACAGTGATGAACTGCTAGTTTGACACTAAAGCACAAGCTGTGATTGCTAGTCTACAGTGATGAACTGCTAGTTCGACGCTTTTTATTTTATACAAAGCTATTTTATAGGCATATTTTATTTCAGGTTTGGACTACCTCAATGAATAAGGAAAATCATCAGTTTGAAATAAAATATCAGACAGTATTTTTTGGATTTGAATGAAAATTATAAATTTGTTTTGAATAATTTTAAAAATTTAAAGAAATAAAATTTTTTATTAAGTAGAACAGCAGGTGCTTGTGACTGGAAATGTTGTATCTGTTGATAATCATTGTAAAATCAAAAAACATTAGCAAGATAGTAGAGATGAAGTATCAAGTGAAAGCAATATAACTTCATTAACGTGAAGTAAAAAAGTAAGACCATTTACTAACTTAACATCCTGGAAAAAAAAGCTTATTAATTATTTGTGGAATTTCTTTGCAATTAAATAAAATTAAACATTTTGAAAAGTAATACAAGTTCTAATTGCAGCAGTGTGAATAAAACTTTAGATGTTTCGGTAAATATTTAATACCTTGAAGCATTTATTTATTAATATGACTAGTTATTAATAATACTATTTGGTATTATAGATTAGAAAGTGTGATGATAATGATAATCATAAAGAGATGTCTCTATTAGATTTCAAAAAATATAAAAAAACATATTCTGAAATGGATAATGTGAAAAGGTAGAAACTTACTACTAGAACAATTGTGAAAATGCCCTTTATAACTTTGGTTTACGCTGCAAAAATGAACAGTAAGTTGAAATTTAAAAAATTTGCCTTTTGAATTTATAAACTTCACAAATTATCCCCAAAAGTCTTGTTCATTCATTCATTTTAGATCCTTATGATGATACATACATAAAAGAAAATGTATTTACCAAAACTGAATTACAAGAAATTCAGAATTCAAAGCAAGCAAATGCTATCAATGCCTTCTAAATTGTTGAAATATCTAAACAAGTTCAATCTTGTAAGTTTCAAATATATATTTTTTTATGTTTATTTTATTTATTAAAATCAGTACATTGTTTCAATAGCAAACTACTTTGGAGTTTCGAAAGCAAGTATTTAAGCCTGATCAAATAGATAAGAATTTTAATAAATTAAGAGATTTTGATTGAGATTGGATATGCAATATAGTGTATAACCTGTATGTAATTCATATATAATTTGTTTTATTTGTTTCAAGAGTTTGATTTTAATTTTGATTTTCATTTTATAGATTACAAGAATATGAATCTAACTCTTTATCATCTAGCTACTTAGAGCTTTGGTATCTTATTCACGTTTAGAGTTTTACAGACAAAGTTTTTAATAGAATAGAAGAAATTGAAGTATATCAGCAAAATATATAAGCGTAAACTTATGAAAGTTATTACACCTCGAAATATTTCGAAAGAATTATAATTCAACGCGGAATATTTTGGAATTTTTAATTTCGAAATATTACAAAATTTATTTCGAAATATTGCACAATATCTTCAAAAAATTGCACAATATTTCAAAATAATTAAAATAAATTGCATTGAAAATTGCGAAACTATGTGCAATATTATACTATTAAAAGTAGCATAACGTGAAAATTAACAGTTAACAAGACACTCAGCTATGTACGTAATAACGATTATAAAATATTGCAAATTTAATTTATTAAACTTTTTATTTATTAAAATCTTTATTTAATATTTTTTTACAATATTACTCCCTTAGAATGAATCTAATTACGATTACAATTGCTAATCTACTAATCCTATTTCCTAACCGCTAACTTTACCCTAGCTTCAACCCATCCACTAACCCTAGCCTTAACAACGAATATGTACTAACGGACCCTAATCCTATCTAAATTACCAAAGTAATGAAATTCACACATGACAATGGACAGATCATACTTCACATATACTCCATTCACGAAGGTACCAAAACAACAGTGGTACTAGAATAGAGATTCCAGTGATGACAACACTAAAGCAACTAAAAAACAATAAAAGTAAATAAACATTAGTTAGTAAACGCGAAATAAATGAAATGAGGCAACGAATGACGAAACCAGCAATAACACAACAGAAGTTAGTAAGAAACAAAATAAATGAAATAACCCGAAATAAACGAAACGACGCAAACAAAAAAAAAAAAAGTAACGCCCATGAACAAGATCAGCAGTGACACAAAATAACTGTGAAAATAACGGCGACGCTGACACCAGTGTACGAACGAAGCATCAACATACGACGACTCCATTAACATTAATGACACCAATATATGACGACACCAGTATACGAACGAAAGCACCAACATATGACGACACCAATATACGATGATTCCTAATGGCACCAGCATACGAATGAAAGCACCAACATACGAAAGGAAGCACGACTGCAACTGAAATACCCAAAGACATCAACAGCAGCTATAAAAAAAATAGATTAGATTTATTAAAAAAAAGGATACGTATATATATATGTAGATCACAAAAATTTTCAAACATCACGTGACAAATATATCGAATAAAAATTCCAACTTAGATCCTGGGATGGCGACCCTGCTGCTGCTATGCGTTATACTAAAGCTCGTTTAACCAAATTCGGCACGTATCTGTTAGAAGATTTAGCCTTTGAAACCATAAAGTGGATTGACAACTATGATGAAACAGAAAAAGAGCCTAAAATATTGCCAGCTAACCTTAATCTATTGTTAAATGGCTCCAGTGGTATTGCGGTTGGTATGAGTACTAATATTCCCCCTCATAATTTAGGAGAAGTGGTTGATGTGGCGATTAATTTAATTCAGGAACCAGAAATTAGTTGGAGTTATGAAAAAATGATTAAATAGATTCCATTTGACAGATTAACTGATATTAAAAAAATCGATAAATGTGGAATTGGGTCTGTATATTCGGAAACCTGGTTGGATGGCATACGAAAAGTTGATGATTATAATTACAGAATTATATAAGAGCGCATAAACCAACCATCCAGCATCGTTGCACTCAAGACATTGACCAGTTCAAAGGAAAACAATTTTGATTTTTTAAAAGAAGTAAGTTAATTTATTGCTTTTATAATTTATAAATTAATTAATAATATATATATTGTTGAACTAATTCATTGTTTAAACCTTAAGTTTAAAAGTCTTATGAAATGTACATTAAATTATGAGATGCTCGCAATATATGGAATAACTCAAAATATAAATACAAATAAATACTTGATGGTATTTCAGTATGCTAATGATGGGAATCTTCATAGATATTTAAGAAAAAAATTTAATATACTTACATGGCAGACCAAATTGCAGATACTTCAAGATATTGCTGATAAGTTAGAAAGTATTCACTGTTATGTATACATTCATGCTGATTTTCATAGTGGTAACATTTTGCAAGACCAATGATATTATATCGCAGATCTAAAATTGTCTAAAAAGAAAGATGATGACACTCCAGAAAGCGAAATTTATAGTGTAATGCCTTATGTTGCTCCGGAAGTTTTAGCAGGCAAACAGCAGTTTACACAGAAGGCAGACAATTATGGGTTTGGTATTATTATGACTGAAATATCGACTGGACAAAGACCCTTTGATGGATGTGAATTTAATTTAAAACTTGCAGTAGAAATTTGCAAAGAATCAAGACCAAAGTTTGCACCTAGAACTCCTAAATGCTATATTGAATTGGCTGAGAATTGCATGAATTCCGATCCACAAAAACGGCCTCACACTTTGGATATTTATAAAGCAATGGATAATTGGCTTAATAAGATAGCTAGTTCAAATGATAATGAAATTAAAAAGCAATTCTTCGATCTTAAAGCATCCTGATGAAATATACAGTAGCAAAATTATTAGTACAAAATTAATTTCAAAGGCGATTAATGGTATTTATTTTCAGCTAGTATATCTTTATTAATTTATTAAAAAATAACTAGCACCCGACCCATGGCTCCGCCACGGTTTTGTAAAAATTTTAAGAGCTTGATCAGGAATCCGTAATTTTCATTAATCATGTAAATAATATTAATAGAACAGTTATATATAACTCTTTATCTAAATTAGGCTACCCTTAACTTGGTTATCTGGAAAGTAGTATCACCGCTATTAGAGATACAGTAAAACCTCCATAAGTGCACCCTCTCTAAATACAAGCTCAAGTTCTGGCCCAAATATATACATACCCCTATAAACGCACTTTCTCTTATTGATCTCTTAAGTGTATATTGTTAAAGCTTAAATAATGCAAATTAAATCAATGGCAATAAAAATTGAATAAATTATTAACATCGGTTAAGATTTTGTAATTACTGTATAGAACATACCTTCTATTCTTGTGGACATAGTATGTGAGTTGGTTTGCACTGTATGAGTGAATTATTGTAAAAATTCTGGCTCATTCCAGTGGTATACAGTGTATGGCTAAGGTTGGGTTAGCAAATTGAAATTGCATGTGGTTTTCCATTTTCTGGCCAAGATTATTAGTATGACGCTTCAAAATATTTAAAGGCACAAGACAATAACACCTAGAGTAACAGAAATATATATACAAAACTCTTGACAATTCATCAATGCGGAACCACCCAAGCAACGAGATTTGAAATGGCAAAACCAAAGAACAACCAACAACATAACAACGTGGTGCCACCAAGTGACGAAATCCATATTGACAAATGCACCTAAATGATAAGCACCCAATAATGCAATGACAAACCACTTCAAGCAACGAAATCTGCAAGCGCACCTAAAGAATGACAGCACTCTAAAGCGACTTGGCATCTCCAGTAATGACGATGCCTACAACAACGATTGAAGAATTACAATAATTACAATAACCTAAAAAAAAAAAATCATTATTTATATACCTGTTACATGGAATACCGGTATAAAAATTTCAAGCATCACCGTATACTGCCATAAAGCAGTATTTGAAAAATATAAACTCTTTCGGAATTAGGTTTGATATTAAATAAACCTACTTTCTAGTGCTAAGTAAACATTTTCTCCAAATTATGACGATTCCAACGGAGGTAAAAACATCAAAATTGGTCCAGTAGTTCGTCCGCAATGGCATCTCAAAGTTTGAGAACGTTTATTAAGCATCTAAAAATTTGTATAAGCAGACGTTTTCTAATTTTGAGAAGCCATTGCGGACGATCTACTGAACAAATTTTGACATTCTTACCAACATTGGAATCATTCTGATCTAGTGAACAAGTTTACCTAAAACCAGAAAGTAGGATTACTTTTGTTAATGGCGGGTGCCTAGTTACGGCAGTATGCGAATCATGCGAAATAATTTACAAACTGTAAAAATGTAATATTTTGCTTTTTATTTCGAAATATCTTACGAAATATCTTACTTAATATTTCGTAATTTTGATATTTCGCAATATTTCAAAATTTCTTACGTAATATTATGGCTTTTTTACGGTTCGTAAATTATTTCGAAATATTTCGCCCTATTAAATTTGCTGATGTAGTCAGGTAAAGAAGAAAACTTTGAGATTGGTTCTTTGCTTTTCATATCTAATTTTTTACCCAATTTTTATAACAAAGGAGAATCAAACAGCTTGTCATCATCATCAAGAAGGAATAATGACAGAACCATACCTTCAGTGGTAGATATTAAAAGAAAAATAATAGATAGAAAGGGTGATATGTTAATTCATAGAGTTACAATTGAATTTGAATGTGCAGAGACAGGTAGATGGTTTGAAGAACAGAATGGGACGAAGTTATTGTTAGAAAGAGGAATAAAGATGCCAAAAATATTGAAAGACATGTTTAATTAACTATGCATAACTTTTGACTATGATAAACAAAAAACTCACAAACTGGAAATAGTTAGTTTCTCCATGCTGGTATAATTTAATTTTTCACTTAGAACTTTATTTGCTTTACTTTGTTTTACTTATCTAGAATTTTTTTCTCTTTGTAGGGCTTATGATAACACTTTTATGTTTAGATTTACTAGCTAGATATATATGCCATATATCATATACAAAATCTCTCATTATTGTATCACATATAAAGGAATTCAGAAAAATGATGCTTCCAGCAATTGTTATGGCTTGGAAAGCCAAAGTAAGCTCTTATATACTATTTTTAGCATTTAATTTCTCACCTTACAAACATTATTCTTGTAAAAAATTGTTAAAAATATAGCAAATTTGATTGAACAACCTGATGACAGTGGTGAAAATGATTAGCTACAACATTTGCAAGATTCTTGTAATTTAACTCCACCTCTATTAGAAAAATAAGAAATAATAAAAGTATTATTATGTTCAAACACTCCAAAGTTATAAAAAAAAGTTAAAGAGATTCTACATGGTAATATCTTTATATCTTTCACACTTTATAAAAAATGATAAGCCTATATTTTTTGTATTTTACATTAGATAAGCTCAGAAAACTGCCAAAATTCAAATTGCTAGTGAGTAAAAAAAGCAAGAATGATAATGATATTCAAGACAATTTCATATGATTTAGCTATAGATTAATAAAACCTTTAGATATAATCATATTTTTGAATTCTAAAAGCTAATTCGATAATATATAGATTTCTCTAGTTGCTAAATCATTAGATTTTTTTTGAATATTTCGAAAGCATAGAAAATTTTTTTATGTGTCTAGTTAGAATCTTACTGTAGTATTTACAAAATAAAATGATAATTTTTTATAAATTCGTATAATATAATTATGATTGATTAATTATATAAATATATTGATATATATTTAATATTATTCATGTTAGTGTTTTGAACTAGACTAAACTAATGACCCCGGGAATAAAACTTAAAAACAATTAATAACCAGTTAACCTAAGAGATGTTTTATAGAATAGGTGGGCAAACTCCACAAACTCCACTACTTTGCTAAATATTTATTAATGATTACTAATTATTAGCGGAGTTTAATTTATATATTGCCCACCTATTCTATAAAACATCCAACCTGAGAAATCTAATTTGATAAGTTTTATCTATAATTGATTTTGTTAGCGCTATTAATATTGAACATAATTAATATATTTAGAAACTAAATCTCATAAGGTTAATATTAATATAAGATTCTCAGATTTTTACATTTTTTTTTTTATAATATATAATTTAATAGTTATTTTATCAATAATTAGATTTTTTATAGATGAAGTCCTAAGAGGACTTCTGAATATACTATAAAAGATGTTCGTTATGATAATTGATGTGATATCTATTAAGTTTACTAGTATTAAAATGGCAAAATTGTACGGTTACTAATGATGGGTGACACAACGATTTTGGCATGACACAATGGTTTCGTCAATAGTTTCGTCAGATGCAACTTTGATGATTGATGCATCTAATGACAATTGACGCAAATAATGACAATTGACGCAACTATTGATGCAATTATTATGGTTATGAGTTAGCTTCCTAAAACTAATTTTACTGAAATACTATTTCGCCAAAGTTATAATACTGACATCCCATATTACTTTATAGGCAGACATTTGTATAATTGGCTGTTTAAATCAATTTATTTTTACATTATTTATACAGCTTAAAGTACTTTTTTAAAAAAAGAAAACTACAGAGAATAAACAAAAAAGAAGTGTATAAAAAGTTTTATTAGGGTTGTAGGATTCCACTATTAAAAATAATTGGCGATAATCTAATTTTAAGAAGTCACTATTATGCTAACTTCTCTAAAACAAAAAAGAATTTTGATTATTTTTAATAGTGGAGTCCTACAACTCTAATAAAACTTTCAATATACTTCTTTTTTGTTTATTCGCAGTAGCTTTCTTTTTTTAAAAAAGTACTTTAAGGATAGGGGGTATGTTGATTATTTTTCATATGATCTTAGTGTCACAACGTGATTTTTACAAAAATTTGAAATATGCTATTAATAAAACTTTTCACCATTACAATTAATTTTTATCAAATTTTTGTAGTAAATAGATTGGGTTATGTTCTTTATATGGTAAAAATTTTAACAAATAAAATATTTAAAAAAAATATACTTCTATATATTGAAAGTTTTCCGGAGTGAATCCAAATTTTCTGGGGTTACACAAAATAATTAATTTTGATTTGATTGGTTCAAATCATATGATTATCATATGATAAAAAACAATACCTATTCTTTAAATACATATATCTCAATAAATATCTAACCAATTTCAATGATTTTACTATCATTAGAATCAGAAAAATCTATTCTACAACTTTTACTTAATTTTTATAAATAGTTTACTTAATAATCATATGAAAATTGATCAACATGCCCCTATCCTTAAATTGTATAAATAATGTAAAATTAAATTGATTTATACACCCAATCATACGAATGTCTGCCTATGACATATTACTAACAAGGTATAATTCTGAAAGTCTCATTGTATTAAAATAGCATTTAATTAATAATAATAAATTTTAATGACCTGCAATTTCCATTTCAATGAAGATTAAAGCCTATTTTACTGACACACTATTCATTCAAATGGTATATTTTCTGATATTCTATTTTTTTGAAAATATATTATTGAATATACTTTTACCGAAAGATTACCTGAAAAGGTACAGAAATATTTGAGTAAAACTTTCGCAAACTTATTTTATTCAGGACGAAATCCAAAACTTTAACATTACTGAAATTAACTTAAAACCCAAAAAAGTCGATCAACTTTATTCTCTAATTGCTAACTGTATAAAAAAAGACCAAGAATTATCTTTAAAATTTCGTTCTCCTAATGAGACCTATTTTGAAAAAAAACATTCTAATGGCCAAACAATTAATACTTCAGTTATCCCCGAAAATAGTCTACAAGAATGTTTTATAAATTTATAGCTATTTTTACAAATTTTGTGCCACCTAATAACCCGAAAAAAGGTATAAACTAATTTGCCAACAACCATTTCACTGACAGCCATTTCACTGACAAAGTTCACCTGGTTTGTGCTGAGTTGGTCTGATTTATGCAAATTTGCTCAATCAAGAAGACATATCATTGGAAATTTCTTTTTGAGGAATGTCTATTTCGAAGAACTAGAAATATATTAAAATATTTGTTGGTGAAAGGCCTCAGAAAAAATTAGGGTTTGTTGGTAAAAAAAAGTCTGTTGTGTCTGGAAAAAAATTCGGGAAAAAATTTCTATTGAATATATTGCAGAAATATATTTTTTTGGAAAAAAGAGATATCGAAATTATAAAGTCATGGAGATAGTATTTCAGAAAGTGAGTTATTATAATTATAAAAATAAAAATTGGGTTATAAAAGATTTATTTTTACTTTTTTTGGCAATACATTTTTTGAAGTGCTATAGGCAGATTTTGTGATGCACTATTTTTACCTCTGTATGATTTAAGTCTTCACTAATATCTTCATCTATATTATCTGCACTACTATCTACATAATTTTCATAATTCCACTCTTTTACTAGATCTGCTACTAATTTTAAAGAATTGAAATCAAAAACATCCTGTGCTAGTGTATTACTAGTCATTAATTCATTACGTTCAACTTCATCAAATTCTTCACCATAATCAATTTGTGAGTTTTCATTATCACTATTTAATTTATTATCTTGAAAAATCCCATCATTCAAAAATACAAGATTTTCAATATCAAACTGTTTAATAATTTCTAAATTATGCTCAACTTCTTCTTATGTTTCAGGGTCTTCAAATTCATTATTTTTATCAGCTAAAAATGTTGCAGATGTTATTTGTTCTTGCAATTTATTAATTGATAAACTTTTTCCAAAAAAGCTAATTCTTTTTTTATATTTGAGATACAAAAGGACCGAATTTGTGCCATGGCTTGAATTCGGGAAAGAGAAAGCCTTTGTCTACATTTTCATATAGCCAACCCAATAATGAAAAAGTTCTTTCACAATTAGCGGAATGGGAAACAATTGAAAAAATCTTCTTTGCAAGTTGTCCAATTGTTTTAGAACCAGTAGAAGTTGTTGTCTACCATAAAAGAGGTGTATCAGTTTCAAAACAGTAAGGTAGATCAAATCCATTTCCCTCTTTATTTTCTTGAAATCGGCGCATATATGCTACAAGGTTTGTGCATTTATATACATCATGTTGTTCTTCTTTTCAAATTTTAATTGCTATTTTTGCAATTATTTCAAATTGTTGTTCTCATAATCCAACATCTTATAAATTTATATTAATATTTAATTATATAACTTATTATTTAGTTGAATTTTTAAATTATGCTATACCACGATATCCTGGATGCAAAAAATATGCTAATAAATAATTCTTAGTATCAAAATTTTTCTATTTATTATTAATAACATGTATGCAATAATTCTTGAATACATTAATATGGAAGTTTGAAATTTTTTTAATAGCTGCTGCTAATCGAATAAACTGTAAAAAACAATTAGCTAAGGTTGTTGATTGAGCTTCTAAATTTAAAATCATTACTCAAATATAAGCCAAAACCTTAACTAAAATTTTAATATCTATAAAAAAAAATGCCTTTTTCAAAATTTGTTTTACAACGTGATTAGTAATTAAATCCAGATTTTCATTTATAATCTGTATTAATTTTTAATAAATGATTTGTCTAATTAATAAAAACATTAATCAAATTTAGTATCTTACTTTTATAAATGTACGTTCAAGTCGACTAATAGATAATATATATTCATATGTAGAAGTCTATCTTGTATCAACAAATTTTTTTAATCCTCATCCAGAAATTTTTAATTCACTAATTGCTTGTTGTAAATATGCATTTGGTTGATGTGATTTTTTAAAATATTTTATAATTTCATTACAATCTTTTATAAAACGTAAACTAAATGTATACTCTAGAATAAAATTTATATTAATATAAAAGAATTAAATATACAAAATACTTTTTAATACTTACTAAGAATATCTTTAAATATAAGATTAGCACAATGTGCAATACAATTAAAATTTAAGATATTTGGATATTTTTTATAAATTATTTGTCGAGCAAGCTTTATATTACTAGCATTATCAGAGACAATTGCTGCAAATTTGTCATTTTCAATTTCATTTATAATATACTCAATTTTGTCTGCAAGAAAATCAAAAGTATGTGAACTTAAAGAATAATCGCATAATGAATATAAAAATTTAGTATGCATAGGTGTTAAAATAATGAAACAATAAATAGAATTTCCATTAGGTAATGTCCATCCATCTAGTGCTATAAATAATAATAATTTAATATATAATATATTACAAAAAGATAACTATTATTTTTAAATATATTTACCTATTGTTAAATTACTTGATTCTTTAAAAACAGCTTCCTGTTTTATTATAATTTTAGAATGCTCCTGGTTTAACAATTTATTTGCTAATACTCTTCTTGATAGTGGTTGATAACTTGGATACAAACTTTGAAGAAGGTCAATAAAAAAAGGATTCTCAATTACAGAGAATGGAATACCACAAACTACAAAGGCTTTTATTAATGCATTATTTATTAAATTTATCTGTCCATCAGATAAGCCACTACCTTCTTTTTGTGGAAAAAAGCTTGACATAGTAAATTGACGGTTTATTTTTTTTGAAGCTATTAGAATATTAGATTCTACTTCATTAGCCTTATTATAATGAGCTACACGAAGTAAATAAGTTTGTCGAACATGTTTATCTATATAAGAACACTTCAATGCAAGATGGGCTTCTAATTTGGATAGTTTTCCTCTTTGCTAATTAGCAGAGCAAAAGGTACATTTTGCTAAAAAATGCCCATGTGAATTGGTTTTCTTGCACTCAAAAAAATCCCAAACAGGTCTTAAAGTATGTTCTCCTTCATGACCTCTAGAATTTTCAGTTTCAAAATTTCTAGAATCTTCAAGATTTTCGAAATTTTTGAAACCTTCAGGATCTTCAAAACCTCTAGAATTTTTAGGACTTATTTCATTTAATGCACTTAATTCATTTAGGTGAGACATTTTTTTTGTCTAAAAAAATATTCATATGTGTAAAGGTAAATATATGGGGTTATTCATATTAAAAAGGCTCATTTTGCAAATTTTCGAAAAATGAGTTTTTATTAGATTTATGTAAATTTTAACATGACTAACATTTTTCAATTATAAGTGAAAGGCGATTTGCTTAATAAAAAATAGAGATAATATAAAGAAAAATTACACGAAGCTGTCTAAGGCCAAGAATATCACGAGATTACCCGATAGTCACCTGTTACTCTTAACCAATCAAAATCATAAAATTTGCTTAATCCCAGATCAGTCCGAAAATCAAAACAAATTATTAAACTCAATTATTTCAAAATTGTTTATATTGCAAAATGGGCCTTTTTAATATGAATAACCCCATATGATTTTTTTGTATAAAAAAAAAATTTGTATATATAAAATTATATATATTGTTACTAACAAATAACATACTTTCAAGAATATACACAAACTATCAAAAATCAATAAAAAGAGTCAAAATAGATTTAGCAAGACAAGGTGGTTAATATTGGTTTGTTATAAGTATAAAGTATAAAATGAATAACTTAAGAACAAAGAGGAAATATCAACTTTTCATAGAACAAATTTTAAATTATTTTACTAAAACTTGAATTGTTCTACTCTTTTAAAGAGACGAACTACAACCTTATTTATACAAAAAAAAAAAACAAAGAAAGAAAGAAATTCTAATCTTTTCTTTCATCTATCACGCCATCACTCACAATTATTAAAATTCCTTGTACATGTATCAACAACTGACTAACATGACTACACAATTTACCTAATTTGTATCTATTTTTATTTATTTATACTCAGCAACATACCGCCTCATTTAGCCTTTTTGGGCATTGCTTGGGCAGTGTTTTTATTTAGGCACACATTCTATGGTTCTTTCCCTATGCCTTGACCAGAGATCTATTATACCATAGTTTTGGACCATCTTGATATTACCATAATATCTGTATGATTTCTTTACGATTTTGCCCTATTCTTTTATTAAGTGAAGACTTCCTATGGGCTTATCTGCATTGCCCTGGGGCTTATTTGAGTTCAAGAATTCTACATCAAAAGATAAGAGTTTTTTTTTGTTTTATTGGTACTTTTACGATTTCTAATAGTCACATTTCCCATTCCTTATAACATTACAAAATCGTTGATTTTGCTGCTAACAAATACATGCTTCGGCTTCAATAGCAGATAAAGAAGATAGCTCAAGTAATATTATGAAAAACAAGATTTGTACAATACAGCAATATATTATATGAATTAGTTAAAATGATCTTAAAGAATTAGCCAAATAAAACTATTATGGCTAATGAAAATCCTTAAGAATTTGCTATAACGATTAGAATCTCTAACCAATATGACTATTTAAATTATTGTGAAATATATAGCTAATGATTAATGATAAGTAATTCATGCTCATTTTATAACTATAACTTTAGTACCTACCATTGAATATCAGAGGCGTCTTACTATTGTTCAATGGAGCATCGCCTCAAGCCAAACCCAAATTGGCATTTATTAAATTCCTTCATCAATGCTGCTTGAATTCTGTTTTTCGTTGCAACCGGGTTATGTTTCCCTTTCACAGAGTGCGATTAACAAAAGAAATAGAGGAGGTAAAGGACAGTTGAGAAAAAATAGATAGAAAAAATTATGAAACCCTTGGAGAACCCGAAACCCAGCTATGTGTTAAATATAAAACAATTGAAAGTGATGAAAAATTTAGGAAATATCAAGGGAGATATTATTGTATAGGTTGCTTAAGTGATATAATGAATGTGTTAAAGACTATGAAAAACTATCATTAATTATTGGTAAAGTAATATTTAGCCGATAACTAGCATAACCTTATTTTCGATGAAGTGATTTGAGACAAAGAAAAATTTGGGGAATTACACTTCACCGAGTTTTATTCATAAAAGTAAATTGCGAATTGCCTCTAATGGAAGAAAGGGAAATGCTTCGCGGGGACCAAGCACTGGGTTTAGCACGGGGTCAATTTACTAAAATGGAGGAATTAAGTAAAACTTGAAAATATGATTTAATAATTGACACTAGCCAAGCAAGCCCTTTTGCCAATGTGAAAAAATTTTTGGAATTTATAAATAAAAAAAACATTTAAACTTTTAGTGAGCAAATGCCGAAAAAAATAAAAAGTCAACCTGGAAAATATTATACTAGTGTTATCCTGTACAGAAACACTGAAAAAAAGGCATTAAAATATTTTGTCAAAGATAATTTTTGAACCCAGAAATTCATCATTACTGCTTCGTCAAAGTTTTTAAGCAATTTTCAGCCCAGTCACAATGTATTTGTAATTGGGTTATTGACAAAAGAGCAAAAAAAAATAGTGGGTAAGACTGTTTTAGATGAGTTTGCCTGCGGAAGAACCAGGCTTCATGCTGCAAAGTATATTTGGAAGCCCGATGACAGGTTTCTCTTAAACATGCTCATATACCAAATTTATCATTTAGTCATAAGTTGCGTCATTTTCATGAGTTGTGTTATGCATCACGTCATGCGTTATGGGTTGTGTCATGTGTCATTTCGTCAATTTGAAGTACCCTGACGAAATGGTTTCATTATGCGTCAATGATGCAAGTTGCGTCATGCGTTACCTATCATTAATGGTTATATATATGTTTTTTAGAAAATTGTATTATTAAGTGTATAACCAAAAGTGATGTAAAAAAAATAGGGTGATACTTTACTGAAACTTAAAAAAAATTATATATATTTTTATAATAAGATAATAATGTTTTTAATATATAATAAATAT
>CAJVPY010002475.1:0-16108 GCA_910591965.1 Dentiscutata erythropus | reverse complement strand
GAAAATAAGCTACCCCCGGGATTTTTGTGTCACTTTTTTGGCCAAAAAAGGTAGCTTATTTTCGGCAATATATGGTAGTTCAATTCACTTTAATAATTGTATTTCAAGACATTAATTAACTATAATTATTCAATCGTTCAAATAGATTAAAAGACTGAGTACAAAGGTTAATTGATTTACTTTAATGATTATGTTTCAAGACATTGATTAATCAATTGTTCAAATAAATTACCAGAGTGAGAATGAAATTTAATTCGATTTGCTTTAACAATTATGTTTCAAGAGAACGTGTAATTAACTATAATCATTTAATAGTTCAAATAAATTATTAGAGTATGAAGCTAATTAAATTTGCTTTAATGATTGTGTTTCATGATATTAATTAACCAATACTTCAATAAATTACTAAGGTGAATACAAAGTTTAATTCGATTTATTTAATGATTGTGCTTTAAGAGAATGTGTAATTAACCATAATTATTTAATTGTTCAAATAAATTACTGGGGTGAGTACAAAGATTAATTAGATTTACTTTAATATTTGTATTTCAAGAGAATGTGTGATTAATCATAATTATTCAATTGCTCAAATAAATTACTAGGGTGAGAATATATGACTAACCATAATCATTTAATCATTTAAATAAATTACCAGAGTGAGTACAAAGTTTAAATTGATTCGCTTTAATGTTTGTGTTTTAAAACATTGATTAACTATAATTATTCAATCGTTCAATAAATTACCAAAGTGAGTACAAAGTTTAATTCGATTCACCTTAATAACTGTGTTTTAAGAGAACATGTGATTAACCATAACCATTCAATCATTCAATAAATTACTAGAGTGAGTACAAAGTTTAATTCGATTCATCTTAACAATTGTATTTCAAGAGAATGTGTGATTAACTGTAATCATTTAATCATTCAAATAAATTACCAGGGCGAGTATGAAGTTTGTTTTGATTTGCTTTAATGATTGTGTTTCAAGACATAAATCAATCATAATTATTTAATTGTTTGAATAAATTACCAGAGTGAGTTCAAAATTCAATCTGATTCACTTAATGATTTATTTCAAGAGAACTTGTGATTAACTATAATTATTTAATTGTTCAAATAAATTACCAGAGCAAGCATGAAGTTTAATTTGATTCGCTTTAACAATTGTGTTTTAAGACATTGATTAATCATAATCATTCAATCATTCAATAAATTACCAGAGTAAGTACAAAGTTTAATTCAATTCACTTTAACAATTGTGCTTCAAGTAAACGTGTAATTAACTATAATTATTTAAACATTCAAATAAATTAACAGTGTGAGTATGAAGTTAATTTGATTCACTCTAATGATTGTGTTACAAGTATTAATTAACTATAATCATTCAATTGTTCAATAAATTACCAAGGTGGAAATGAAATTTAATTCTATTCACCTTAATAATTGTATTTCAAGAGAATGTGTAATTAACTGTAATAATATTTCTAATGTAATAAACTCAACTGTGACTACATACTGTGATCATCGAATAGCAAGTTCAATAATAGAAATTTTTACTTTGAATTATAGTAAAAATTGACAATCTCAACTATAACCACATTAATAAATAATTTCGATAAACTTATTAAATATTAATTATATATCGTGCATTTTGCAATAAATAATAAATTCTGTAAAAAATCTTTAACAGAAATTAATTAAACAAATAAGATAGGTGGTGCGAAGCGCCACTCATTGAACTAGTATCTGTCTAAAATCGATTAAATTTTTTTATTATAACTCTATAGATTTATATAGTTTAAATAAATAAAATTTTATCGATTTTAAATAGGTAGTTATTAAGATATCATCGCTCAAAGACATACCTAAGTTATAGTATTATTATATTATTGAGAATCATCGATTTCATCTAATCAGGAAGGGCAACTTTATAAGTTCATTGAATTTCACATGATTTTAGTCATGTGATTATAAACCGGGCACAGATTCTATTTTCGCATTAGGGACTAGCTTAGCTATATAAATACATAACCGGTTTATATCCAATCTATCCAATCTGAGTAGTAAAAGCAAATTTAGCAAAACCATGTTTCACAAACATAAGATTGGTAAATAAGTGAGTTTTAAAAAAATTAGGCACTAAATGATTGGCTTAGCGAAGCATAATTATTGTATATACATAGAACCTCTTTAATTTTAATGATTATCAATTAATCTGAGTAGTAAAAAATCCGAAAAAAAAAAGTTAAAATTAAAAATGACGAAGTTTGTTGTAATATATTTACAAAAAACACTTAATTTTCTAACAAATTATTGAAAATTTTATATACTCTTTTATAAGTACAGTTGTGATTCTTCTAATTGCACTGCACCACACTGCACTGCTCTCCACAAAAGCGAGTGCAAGAGCAAGTGCAATAGACTATATACAATGCTTTCAAATTTGTGAGACAGCAAATTTCTTTTTTTAAAGATTTTTTCGCTATAAATGGTTGATAGTATTAGCTAATCTAAGTGGTTTGTGCATATTTAGTAAAAATATATTTCACAAAATTGAGATTGGCACATAAGGGTGTTAATAAAATTAATAATAGATAGCTGCGCGACGTTATCACGCAAAACCAGGAACGAAATACTTAGATAATGGTTAGATTTGTGTAGATTTTGAATGTAAATATTTAATATAATAATTTAAAATGATTTGGCACTCGAGCATGATGAGTTATCTGGGATAATGAATAAAAATTTTTATCCAGTAGATATTATATATACATTGATGGAAAAATTATATATGATTAGCGCAGTTATTTATTAAAATTGTGTGATATATACAAATTGTAAATTTTAAAAGTATCAATTTCATATTTTTTAAAATTCATATGCGAGAATAAATTTTATATAGAAAAAATTACATATTACAAATCATGATAGTGAAAATGATATTGTATTTACTTATTATTATGTTTAGATAAAATTTATAAAGATTGTGCTGCTTGATTAGAGATAGATTTTAAAGGTATGGTTAACCTGATAGTTTTGGAATATGGGATCTAAAAGTTGATTTCTTGCCATAATTAGACCTTATTAGAGTTGGTGTAGATGGCAAATTACTCGAATTTACAAAAATTATAATATAGTTAAAATATGTCATTAGTAGTAAATTAATACGTAACTAGAATAATCTATACCCGAATGCTTTTCATATTGTGTTGACACATTATTAAGTGCAAATTTTTCTGCTGTGGTTATTAGGGTTAATTTAAGAAAAAAAAATTAAAAAAAATACTTTATTGGTTATTATTTAAATGCATAGATAATAAATGCTACTATAAATCTCTGGATTATTGTTATAATCAAAAAAATTCACACCACTGCTGCGAAAGTAATTGAATTCTTCATAAGCTGTATTCTAAATTTTTTGATCTTTGTTATAATTATTGTATGAGCTTTATTTTTTTCAATTTATTCGGTTTAATCAAAAAAAAAATTTACAAAGAAAGTCTTCAAGCTTAATGATTTGGGTATGCATTGAAATAGTTTTTTTTTTGCAATTGGATACTTCTCTATATTTGTTAACGCTTGTAATCATCTTGCCATACATTTATCTGTATTACGTATTTGGGAGAGTTTAAGATGTTTTGAAATATTTTGTCTGTTGGTAATGTATTATATAATATTGAAATATTTAAGAGAGAGTTAAATCAAACCACAATCGCTCATTTTATTATTTATATATATTATTTGAATTATCAGTTCTTATTATTTATTGATTAAAAAATCAAACCAAAATCACTCATTTTATTATTTTTATAGATTTATTCGAATTATTAGGTTTTATTATTTATTAATTAAAAAAGTTTATTTGGGCAATAAGGGCTCTGACATTTATTACCTAATATTCATTTACTATAGAGCTCTACCCCCCACCCCCAGGTAAGGTTTTTGATTAGCCAATCAAATTTTTGTATTATATAGAGGTAAGGTTTGGCTTTACCCCCCACCCCCTAAAATATTATCTAATAAATGTCAGCATCCTAATATGGTTCCATCAGTGTGTATATCATACCTGCCAGATAAACTAGTTATCTGGATGATGTGATGGATACATGGGTATTCGTCAGGATGATAGCAATGTCATTACTAGCCTGAAATCAAACCTTTAATCATTAATATCTATACTAATCCTAACCTATTCTCATACCAAGTTATACAAACATAAAGTTAGAATACTATTTAAATATAAACCGCATAATTTCTTCTTATAAAGCATAATGAGATGGATACATAGGTATTCAGCAAAATGATATCAAAAGCACATGTCTAAAGACCATATAGATTAGTTATATAAGAAAATGTGAGTCAAATATTCATTATTGATTTCAGTAGAGAATGTTTATTATACAAATAGGATACAAGTTTTTAATTTTCATTATCAATATAAATTAGATTTTTGATATTTATAGATAAGACAATAGCAGAGGTTTTATAATCAATAATACAGAAATAGAAATCATATCTTAGAAATTAGGATCTATTATAGAAATAGAATAGTATATATGAGTGCTGCCAAGGGAAAAGGCCGATTGGACTTTCAATATAATTTACGTACAGTTAACCATCTATGAATAATTTATTATGATAAATTTTTCATAGACGGCTAACTGTGCACAAAATATATTAAAAGTCTGATCGGCCTTTTTCCCTTGGCAGCACTTATAGTTGTTAGACGAAGCCTTGAGGTTTTACGCTGACGAAATGTGAAACCTAGTTTCGTCTTTCGTCAACTAAAATCTCAAATGACAAAATAACAAAAGGTGACAAAACTGGTGAAAGGTGACGAAACTGACGAAAGGTGACAAAACTGACGAAAGGTGACGAAACTGATGAAAGGTAACAAAACTGATGAGAAACATAAGCAAGTGTAAGACTGGATCCTACATTTATGTTTATATAAGACTAAAATTTAAAACATGCAATTGTATCAATTTTAAGAAGTAATTTATCAATTAAGTAAACTAGCACAATTAAGATTATTCCACATATTTCTGTATATTGATATCCTGCTAAATCAATAAAAGACTTTTTATTAATAAATTAGTACAGATAATACATAAAAATTAATAAGAGGTGCATACATACATTGTTTTCAGATCTTCAATTATAAAATTTCTGCAATTGGCTTTTCAAAACCTAAATATACAAGCTGGGTCAAGTCAATAAACATCTTCGGCATTAAAGATAAATGCTAATGGCTTATTTGGGATCTTTGCTAGGAAAATCACCCTTCGGCATTTTCGAATCGGGCTAATTTGGAAAGGTTTAGACCAGAATGCCAGTTCTTATTCATATGTAAATCACCTTTTGCTATATTTATTCGATAGTTTATTAAATAAACTGCCGAATCAGTAAAGTAAAAAGATGGTTTACATATGAATAAGAACTGACATTCTGGTGTCAGACCCGGAAATGGCGAGCCTGTCGCTAAATCGAAAGGAGGTCTGTGTAACCAAAACCTAGATTACTTTAGGGTCGAAAAAGGCATGTTAGATTTGGGCGAGTGGTTAATAAAAGAATGTATGTAGTTGGTAGAGTATTTTTTTTATATGACTTAGGTACTTTATTATTATGTGAATCGGAGCTAACTCCCCTTTTCGAAGGGCCAGAAGGTCTTTATTTATAACTAACTCACTATCTATTTTTACATACAGAGTGCGCCGTTTTCCCAGAATTACCCTTATTACTGTAATTATTGTAATTATTGAAATTCGCCTTATTCCTGTTTTTCGCCTAATTCCAAAAATTCACCAAATTTTCCTAATTCTTGTAATACTGAAAATCTCTGGAATTCCAGTGGGCAAACCCAAATTTGGAATTCCCGGGTCACGCATCCACGTGCCTGTGGTCAGGTCACGTTTCCGGTCTCACACTGGTCTAAAATTTCCCGAATTAGCCCGATCAGAAAATCCTGAAGGGTGATTTTTCTAGCAAAGATCCCTAATTGGCTTTTTAAAACCTAAATATACACACAAGTCAATAAACATCTTCAGTATTAAATATATATAAAAAGCCTCATTAATGATTTATCGACGGGTTAAATATCTAAAATTATAGGGATAATTTTATTATTTTATTGATAGCTTCATCAAAGCCAAAATTTCAGTAGTAATTTTTTAGTGAGAGAATTAGGGATTCACTATTATCATCAATCCGGTTTTTTTTTTTTTTTTTTAGTGAGAGCGCAAGGGGTTTTTTTTTTTTTTAGCGGGAGCACTAGGGTTTCATCATTTGGAATTTGGGTTTCGTTTTTCGTCAGCAGAATTTGAGGTTTCGTCATTCGTCTGGGGTTTCATCATTTTGGGGCTTAGATTTCGTCTTTAGTCACCAAGCAAAAAAGGTTTTGTCTAACAATTATAGGCAGTACTCATATAATGATAATCAAGATGAACAAGTAAGTGAGGGGCATGAGAAAATAAAAATACAAAAACAGGTATGTAGCTCATTTAAAGTTAGACTAAATTTCACGCAGTACACAAATCTAGGAATAAGCGGATAATGAGTATAGCTTATACGATTTTAGCAATAAACTACAAAAAATGGTATATTAATATTCAGTTCATCGAAAAGAGTCACAAGCACGTGATATATATATTATTGGATTCACACCCGCCAAATAAGGCTGGTCATTAACTTTATTAGAAATGCTTTATTGATATAAGCAGCATATATCAGTGCTATCGATGTATAATTATTAGCGATGCGAAGCATCAGCCGGTGGTTTTCCACCTGCATAAAGCAGGCTGGATATTAATCAGGATTTTTTAGTAGAAGAATTTGCGATGTTTAGCATTAGCCGGTGGTTTCCCACCTGCATAAAGCAGGCCGGCCGTAGTTCTAAAGGATTTGTATTCACTGCAAAAATGGCAGGATTCACTGGGGTGGGTGGTTCCGGGTGCAAAATCCGGAGCGAATTCTTAGATGCAGGTGGGGCTTCTGCTTTCAGTTCCGACTCTTTTATTCTGATCATGCTTACCTAGTCATGTATTGAATTCCGAAACTTGTGTTATAATGAATCATACTCACCACAATGCAATTCTTTGTTAGCATTGTTGTAGCAGGCTTCGAAATTCTTCTTGCCGATCAGTTGTTGCAATCCGGTTTCCCACCCAGTCGGTGCTCCTGCGGCCACATGTGAACGCACAAGCAGATCACTGCTTACGTCACCTTTTCGATCTGTTGACTTTTTGTCAACTCGAATTATTGCACACAAAGTAAACTAATACTGTACACGAAAAGGGATCACGTTAGAGATAATGATAAGTTTTTAAAAATCAAGATTTAATATAGATAAATCTCGTAATTCGGATCTTATTGCATAAATAAAATTAAGCTATAAATTAAATTATTTAGAAATGACTTTACAATCATCGATTAGGATTAATAAATGCAGTTCCGCGGCTAATAAGATTATTGCAATAGATATCTGCTACAAGCTTCCGAAAGCTGAAAAGGCGCTGGTAAAACTTGCCCTATAATGACGACCAATTTTAATCAGGGTTAATTTTTTCAGAAAATTGGATCGCCCTTTAATTCAAACAAATATAATCCAATGATTATATGTATTTGAAACGCTTAACAAATTCTTTCGCTATCATCTTTGACGATCATTGATTATCATTTAATCAACCCAATAAAAAATCCTAAAAAAAAAACGAAAATGCCAAAGATTCAGCAAATAGATACGTAAATTTGCATCGGGTCACTGATATTATGTATAAAAATCAATTTCGACTATAATTTGTTACGGCACTTGTAATCGCAATTATGTGTATAGCAATGTTTTAATATCGGCTTTAAATAAATCGATGAGAAGCTACCATATTACAATAGAAAAGTAGTACAAAGATCAAATCGTGCTAAATATAGAATAAAGCGTCACATGTATAATGTGAAGTACCATATGTGAAGACTCAATATGCATTCACACCTTTACTCCGCCATATGCATTTGTCCAATAATCGGCATGATTTCGCGTACGTACGCCATTTAATTTGCATTATAACCATACACTTCGTGAAATTTTTAATATCACTCCGTTCCTGGTATACACACAGGTATTGTAATCAAAATGGAATTGGTGGGGTAATATATATACATATACGAAATAACACTAATAAAATATAAAATAAAAGATAATAATATAATATAATATAATATAATAAAATAAAAAATTTAAACACGGGATTGAATTTTAGATATAGTAACGAATGTAATTCGTTACAATATGCAGCGATCACAGATCGTTTACTAATTCTCCAAGTTCCTATTGGTTTTGAATACTCTCATGAATGAAATAAATCACTGATCGGATAGATTAAAAATTAATGTAAAAAAGTATCGATTCAAATAATTAGATTTTGTAATTTTATTTCCGTAAAAGTTAAATGTTTGTTTAAAATTTTCTTATTACTCATTAATACTAGTTCTCCAGCTCTTCACATTCGAATAAAAAAACACTTCATAAGCTCTTTTTTCAGCAGCTTTTCTTGAATCGTTTCATCACAAACCGAAATAAACATATATGTGAGACAGCCAAGTAGGAACTAAAATTTTATCTTTATTTTTTCTCTATTTTTATTTTTATTTTTAATTCGGTTAATTTTATTTTATTTTATTTTAACTTAATTTATTTAAATTATTTTATTATAAATTATTTTTTTATTTTATATTTGCTGTATAACCGCGAAATAGCGCATAGGGTGTTATTTCGAATTTTGGCCTGAATTAAGCTTAATTTGGGCTGAAATTTGAAACCACACCACATCGCGTTTTTTCGTGGCTATATGGTATTTTTTAATTTTTACTTTTTTTATATGTTCATTTTACCGGGGCATTAGGGGAGTTATGTTAACCGAAAAATTAACTTCAAACGGCCTTTAGTCGGCTCAGACCGGTCTTGAGACCGGGGACCAGTTAATCGTGGAACCGATTAAAAAACCGATCCTTATTTCGGTTTTTGTAAAATCGATCCATCCCTATATTTGCTTTATTTCTCTTTATTTTTATTTTTTTTTTACATCTTACTATACATTTTATTTTTTATTTTTACATAGTTTAATAATTTAAATAATTTTTATTAATATAAACCATTACAAAAACAATTAATTTTGGTTATATTTTTAAAAAAATTTTTGTTACATTATTTTAATTAAGACTATTCAGTCATAATATACTGTATTAGATATTAAAGTTTATATTGTATTCTCTTTTTATATTCTTTTTTTAATGATTATTCTTCGCGTTAAAAATATGATTATTATTCTCTTTTTGCCGATTATTTCTTCGCGTTAAAATATATTTATTATTTATTTATTTATTTATTGTAATCTACAAAAAAATAAGCTTTCTGGTTGTATAAATAAATCTGCATGTCGAATATGAATTTAATCCTCATGTTTTATGAATAATACAAAATACCCCAGGTAAATTAAATATATATATATATTTACAAGAGCACCCGTGACAGTGGTCTGGACAGAGGTCTGAACAGTAAGTCCTTCACTCCGCTCCGGACAATATATATATATATTTACAGGGGCACCCGTGACAGAGGTCTGGACAGAGTTCTGGACAGTAAGTCCTTCACTTCCGCTCCGGACAATAAGTTCTTCACTCCGCTCCGGACAATTATCGAAAAGTGAGTAAGTTTTGTGAATTTTATATAGTAACTCAATTATTGTTTAAAAAAATGTAACGGGTGATAGTACCCTAGCCATAGCAAAAAAAGTACAATTACATTCTATTACTTGTTATGTGTAAATTTATCATAGAAAAATAGTCGGAAGCGAGCGATCAAAAATAGAATTATCATTTCTTATCGTAAAAAAATATTAAACAATGTTAGGAATAATTTCAAGTAATATTAGGTAAGAAAGCGTATTAATCTGCCCACCCTATATCGCATTAATTTTAAAAATAGACTAAAGAATTGAATTATTTCGAAATTTTAATTCCTTAACAGATCTGTTTGCCTGATACGTATATTATTATATTGTTAATTGTGCGCACTTTATTCTTGCCAATTAACTTATGCTTACTTTATCCCATTAATTATGTCCATTATATTCTTGCCATTCCAGGTCCATTTTCGTAGAACAATAAAAACATATTTAAAAAAAACTATGCACATGATTTGTTCGCGCAGTTCATGTGTCTACAACAGATCATCAGATCAATAATTTAGGCTAGTAACATTTTGGTAAAAATTTAATAATGCTATGATTTCTTGTAATCTTTAATAAGAAAAACTTCGTTCGATAAAAGCTATTATTAATTAATCAGAGTTAAGTATTCTGCGTCATCATATTAGTCATAGGGCAAATCTTAAACTATATTAGACAGACTATGCTCTAATCAGTTCAAAATTTATTTAACTCGAATTCATTATTATTACTATAGCGCAACATCACGATTAGTGATTGTTGAGCGTAATTGAACATATTCAAGTGATACAAAGCGATTAATATAAAATCTCATGAATTTACTTCAGACAATACGTGCGTATACGTTGATATCTGAACTAAATACCTAAAAAATTACCTCTACACATATAAATATTCTTTTAAAACGATCTACACTACACTATCAATTCTGTCAACTTATCTTTAGCATCTTGTATATTTCTCTTCCGAATCGTAAATGATTTCCTATATTAGTTTTTGATAGTAATAATGGCATCTTCAATTGAAAATATCGATAACAATGAATCCTTATTGTTTATAAACGATGTATCAGATAATCAATCTTCCAATTCTGGCAAAAGCTTGTTAGAGGAATCCGTAAGAGAGAAACTAATAAAAGCACAAGATATTTTAGGCGAGACGGTTATTGAGCCTATTAGAAAAGAGTTTGAAAATTTACACGAGTCACCAAAAACCTTTGAAGATTACCAGAAGCTTATTAATTGTGAGAATTCTTTGCTCAAGTTATTAAAGGTTCCAATTGATGAAGAACTGGTTGTTTTGGATCAACTTAATAATGAAGACAATGGTGAATCGAATCAATTAGAGATTAAGCAAAAAATGGAGAAAGTGCGTGATCGTTTAACAGTTTTAAAAGATTTAAAAGAATTTGCAAATCATCTCACTAGCCAAATGGTTTATTCAAAAAGATTAAATTTCATACACAATATTTTAAATTCACCTGATCCTGATAAGAAAGCCATTTTATTCCGCAATATTTTGTTTACAGAAGGGGCAATCAATAAACGTTATAGAGAACTTTCTTCTTGTTTCCATCCAGATAGAACGAAATATTTCAATGCTCCAAATGGACTTCATGGTAACGATCAATATCTCGGTGCAGAGCTCTTTAGAATTATTCTAGAAATTAAAGAAGGTTTATTGAAGGATTTGGAAAAAGCTTCAGAAAGCAAAGGCAGACTTAATTTTCATGAAGAGAAAGCAAATGCGAATTTTAATATTGCGAATGATTTTCGTAACGCCTATAAAAATAATGGAAAAAAACTAAAGATTTTAAATAAAGATGACATTAATGGAATCCCTAATAAACAACTAAGAGATTTAAGCGTATCGTATGGATTATTGGCTCATGGGGAATATCAAGCCGCTTGTAAAGTTGCAGATATAGCCAAAGAGTTAAAACAGCAAATAAAACTACGAAAAAATATGGCATTATGTTTATATATTTCCGACCACTCATTAGAATCTCAACTATACGCTTTATCAGCAATTAGATTAATTTTTCAGAATTCACAGCATGTCTCTCAAAAGGAACTGGTCGATGCCAAAAAAGTATTTGATAAAGTTAGAGGTGAAACATCTCAATTAAATACGGATATTAAATTGAATGACGATTTAAGTAATTCACAGGCTTTGGTTAAAGTGGTGAACGAAGGTATGTCCTTTTTGGAGAAGTGCGATATTCAAAATTCGGTTAACGACGATTTAAGAAAGATATCAGCCGAATTAATGTTCAAACCAGATCGCCGAGTTGTTAGTTGTCAAGTCTCTCAAGAAGATATTTTGCATTCCAATAAGCAAACTGTTAAGTATAAAATAGCTGGTGTTGTGTCATTAATGGGGGAATGCGCGTTAGTATCTGTTGGAGTTGCATCTGCTGTATTTGCTCCCATAATAAGCACTTTATGGCTAGCACCTCTAATATCGTTATGGTACAGTTCAAGCCCGTGGAAACAAGGTACAATGCTTTTAGATGAGCCAAAAATCCGCGAAAATCTCAATGAAATTATAAAAAATGCATTAAATGCTTATGATGAAGGAAATTATCAGCAATTTTTCGACTTACTTCGTGAGGAATACGAAAAGGACACCAGTATAATAAAATTAAAAGAATCTAATATAATTATTCCTGAAATTATAATTGATTCACTTTTGAGCCATGGTTTCAGATCAGATGGAATCGCTTATTTGTTAAATCTGATAGGTGAGGTGCTAAGCAGTAACAAAATAAAAACTCCAGATAATGATATCTCATCAGAAGAGTTAAGAACTATGGGAAAATTTGCTTTTAAAGGAGTATTATACGAAAAGCTTATGAAAAAAGCTAAAGCACTGGATGACCGTATTCATGCATTAAGAGAAGATAATCTGAAAAGCATGGCTAAGAGTATCTTTCATAATATCATAGATTTTTTGCGGTTTAAACCATATAGTGAATTAGCAAAAGAATATAAAGACGATGCTCGAAAAATGCCTTTTCAGTCAAGATTGGAGGAAATGCGTAATATTGCGAGACTTAACCTCGTAATTTTTGATATAATCAGTAATGACAAGAGTGCACTTGTGAGAATTAGCAAAATAGTTGAGGAAATTAGAAAATCATTGAGTATTAATTATCAATTCTTTAGTACAACCGAATCACGTCTCGAAGCTTTGGAAGATTTTTTGTGGGTTATGAGGGGTGATGTGCCTAAATCTCCCTTAATTTACTCTATAGAACCAGCTGAAAAACAATTTAATGAAGAACCTGTTAAAAAATATGATAAAAAATATGATAAAAAATATATGGAATATTTGAAAGACAAACTACAAAGGGAGTCCAACAACGATGAAATATTAAACCTTCATAGTAAACTAGCTGATCACTTTGTGAAATTGGCTGAAGAAGGTAAAGTTGACTTATTAAGCAGTTTACGTCATTGGCATAATGCTAAAGAACATTATAAGAAAGTATGTGAAATGAGCCCCGGTAACCTATCTGCGACTCTTAATTTTGCAAAATGTTTATTAAATTTATCACAGCATAATCGGCTTATAAAGCTTATTGATACAAATCGAGATTTAACTTCATTTGCCGAATATTGGAGACTATGTAGTATCGCTTCTTATAAAGAAACAAAATACGACGAGGCTATGGAATTTATTAATGAGGCATTGAATAAAAATCCTCAAAATATCTTAGTTACAAAACAGAAGAGACTCCTTGATAGAGTAAAAGAGCATAGTGTTGAAAATCGTGTTAATTGTCATAATAAAAAAATATATTATGCAGATAAATCATTTAAGAATTTACATAGATATAATGAAGATAATTCCGTTTATAGAATTCTCTCGATTGATGGAGGAGGTGTGCGTAGCATATTACCTGCTTTATGGCTCAGTGAGCTAGAATATCGTACCCGTAAACCCATTTCTCAGCTATTTAACATGGTAGCTGGAACTTCTACAGGTGGATTCATTGGTGCTGGGCTTTCAATGCCGTGTGGGGAGTTATCAAGTTTAAAGCCACTTTATTCAGCTACTAATTTGTTAGAGTTTTACCAGAACCAAGCGAAATCTATATTCACCCCCAGTTCTTCATGGAATTTCTTTACAGCAACGAAATATACAGATGAAGGACGTTCTTCTATATTTGACAAATATTTTGGAAAAATCCGGCTTAATCAAGCACTCAACAATTTGGTTATTCCTGCAGTAAAAGATAACATGCAGCCGCATTTGTTCACACGTAATAACTCAGATGATACACTTTTTGATATTTTAATGGCTGCAACTGCTGCACCTACTTTCTTTCCATCCTATGAAATAAAAAATAGAGGCATTTTTGTAGATGGAGGTGTAAAACTTAACAATCCCGCATTGACAGCTTATAGTGAATTTTATGAAAGTGGCGATACTAGAAAAGTTACAGTACTTTCTTTGGGAACTGGTAGTTATATACCAGATCCTTTGCATCCAGATTTGCATCATTACCAACTTTTTTGGAAATATTACGATGAATGTAACGTAGATGACTCAATGTACTCCATTCTGGGAAATTGTTATCAACGATGGCAGGTTTTGTTAGGCAAGCCAGTAGCATTAGATGATTTCAATAGTATTTCTTATCTTTTAGAACTAGGGCATCAATATATAGAAGAACTTGATGCTTCAGATGAAAATTCTTTAAACGTATTAGTAGAGTCTTTTGAAAGTGGCTAATATTTTTAATATTTTAAAGAATCTTTTTATAAATCAAATATCTTTTTATTATTATTATTATTTTTTGCTATACTGTACTATAAATAAAGAACCAAATTTTCCTACTTGAATTTGTACATTCTACCCTCATTGTCACATAAGATTTTTCTATATATACCGGCGCCGAATTTCCTTTTTGGCAAACTGTCAGATTCGATTCAAGTGGTTTGGATTTGCTCAAATATGAGCCATGTAGTTTGCTATTAATACCCAAAGGTCGAATCTCGTGACTTCAACTTATGATTCATAACCTTTATTCAGGAGAGCAATACGTGTGCATGCGCATATTAAGTGGATTGTTTCTTATTGGCAGATTCGGATTTAATTATAGTTGCTTATTAAGGAAATTAGTTTAGTTAGCATATTTATTTATTACAGGAAAAGCAGATTCACTTTATTAGTTTAAGCGTTATATTTATAAATTTTAGCTTTTAAGGATTAAACCCAAATCTTGGGCTTCAAACCCATATACAGCCACTTTATAACGAAAACACTAATAATACAACATAAGTATATGACAGAAAATTCTGACAAAATTTTTACTACATATGTATTTGAAAAGAAGTTGAGTTCATTAGAATCATATTAATGAAATAATAACTAGTATAAGGATTTGAACCATTTAATTTCCTAAAAACTGTTACCATATTTACACAAAATAATGCCCATGGGCTTAATTTTGTGTAAATACAGCACATAGTTCCGGCTTGGATTATGTTATCATGAGCTAAAGTTATCCTAAGGATGGCAAATGCTTTAAACAGACTTTAAAAATCATGTTTGTTTGATTTAAATCTGTTAAAAAATGTTTTAATACATTATGACGTAATTATGTTTCAAATGTATAATATTATGTTACGAAATTCAATATATATATATATATGTTCATGTTCGTGAAATATCCTCGTCAAAGAAATCCGGTTAAAGTTTACAAAAGTTACTGAATCTGATAAATATGACCGAATAACACGCCAAAAATGTAATTACTGTATTACGATGAAGACTGCGTTGATTTGGTTGACCAGTTAAAAGGTCATTCATTAAAAAACTTACAAGAAATATATAAGATTTTTAAAAACTCAAAAAGTAGGATCCTGATGCTTCATTCGCAAAAATTTATTCTATGGGTTTAAATAATGGCAATATTGTAAATCTTGGACTTTCAGTACCAACAAATGTAAAACTAATGTAGAATGAAAGGTTGTATTGACCGGCAAGCAAATTTTGCATTTAAAATAATAGCTATCGATAGATAGCTTGATAAAAATTAAAACGAATGCATTAATTTTTTTTATTATTTTTTTTTACGTATATATCTGATAGGTTGAAATTATATGGTAACGTCTTTTTTAAAAAAAATTTTCTGTTGAAAATTAAAATTAAATAATCAAAAGCAATATTTTCAGCTTCAGCGTAAAAGAACGTTTAAAAAACTGTTTAAACCGTTTTTTACCACATTCTATCCTTAAGTTATCCTAAGCGTTATGAATTTTAAATTATCTATCGGTCATGATCACAATCACTTCGGTCACAGGTACAGGAGCGACCGTCGATGTTACACGACTGACTTTTCACCCGGTGTGCAACATATAAAAAAACTATTTTACAAT
>CAJVPY010002474.1:0-16111 GCA_910591965.1 Dentiscutata erythropus | reverse complement strand
GAAAGGTGATGAAACTGAAGGGTACGAAACTAATAAAAGATGAGAAACTGAAGCAAGTGTAAGTAATGGTGCCACTGGCTTCTACATTTATGTTTATATAATACTAAAATTTAAAATATACAATTATATCAGTAACTTAAGAAATAATTTATCAATTTGGGCTCTGACCCGTTAGACCCGGGTTAGATCAAAATTTGACCCGTGACCCGGGTAAGAGCCCTATCAAAAACTTTATTAATAATCTTCATTTAAAAAGCAAATTATATATTTTAATCTATTTATTATAACTATATTAATATATTTACAAAGTATTAAGATTATCTTTTTGATTTAATTTTTTATAAAAGCAATTTGTTTTTCTGGGGTTTGAGTTGCCTGCAAGTAGACCTATAATATACAATACATATATGAGACAATATTACATTATTCTTTGTATCATGCAGAGATGGTCACGTGCGTGATGCGCGGGATTTTTAGATGCCAAATAAAATTATCTGGCCGGCATTACAACATCATCTGGCTGGCATTAATATAATACCTGGCCTGCATTAACGCATTTATCGTAATCGTGGGCATGGTCAGGGTTGTTAATGTTAACTTATCGTAGTAAGTTACCATGGTAAATTACGGTAATTTCCGGTAATTACCATGGTAAGTTACTAAATTCTCATTTAAAGATTATTTTCATCGGTAACTTGCGGTAGCTTACCAGTAACTTACAAATAAATTAACATGATTTTACAGCCGTATTAAACTTAATTCGGGCCAAATTTCGAATAACGCCCATCCTCTATTATAGTAGAACAAAAAAATTGACTTTCAACAAAAATTCTGCATGTTTTTTAGTAGACACAAAAAATTAAGAAACCCGCAGATTTATGATCCTATCCCGCACGGGATTTTCGGAATTGCCCATCTCTAATAGCATGCGACGTATATTTTGAATAACGACACACATTTTGACATACGAAACAAAATATATTAAACGGTATCACTACGTATTTTGAGTTGTAATTTTTTTAATTCAGTATACCAATAACTTTGAGTGAAGATATTTTGACAACCACCGAGTCAACTTTAAAGACCTTTTTTTATTTGAATGCTACGAATCTGTGGAATTAAAGTAAAAAAGGCTCATCGAATTTGACTTAGAGTTATCGAGATATCTTCGCTCAAAGTTTGAGAAAAATTTGGCACAGTTTTATTTTGATAATGAATTTTTTAAAACTTTAAGCGGAATACCTCGATACTCACAAAGGCAAATTAGATGACTTTGTTTATTTTATTTTATTTGAATTATACTGATTATTAGCCTTCAAATAAAAAAAATTCATCGAATTTGCTTAGTGGTCATCGATATATCTTTGCTCAAATTTTGAAAAATTTGACCAGTTTTAATAAACGTTTTAAGTCTTTTTTTTAAAACTTTGAGCGAAAATATCTCCATACCAAAAAATCAAATTCCATGAACACTATTTATTTAATTCTACAAATTTGTAGAATTCAAATCAAAAGTTCATCCGATTTGACTTGGTAGTTGTCGAGATATCTTCGCTCAAAGTTTTAAGTCTTTTAAACTTCTGAGCGAAGATATCTAAATAACCACAAAGCCAAGCTCAATAGCCTTTTTTTTATTTGATTCTAAAGTTTATTCAAATTAAAAAAGCTCATTGAATTTGACTTTGTGATTGTTGAGATATCTTCGAACTATAGAGGTTTGACTTGTATTAGAAAAATAGAAATAGTAAAGAAAAATCTTGAAAATGTTCATTTGTAAGCAAGTTATTAAATTTTATTCAAAAAAAAACCATAAATTTAAAATTTAGAAAATTTCCGTGATGACTGAACACAGTAATTTGAAAGAGTGGTAAATAAAATTAAAATTGCTTATAACATTAATTTTTTTATAAATTACTCATTTTCTAGTAAATAGACTACTTTCATTTGTCTCGAGGACTGAGATACGCTTTTAACATTTTGTTTTAAACTAGCCATCTTCAGCCAATTCCGGTGAATTTTTTTCAAGTTTTGTCTTGACTGGCATCTTAATTCGCTTGATGTGCAGAAAAAATTACTTCATGAAAGTTTTCAATCGGACAAATTTGTGTCCTTAAATTGTCTCCAGCTTACTTTATTCTCTACTGATATAAGGATTTGAAATATGAACAACCCAATATTTAAATTTAGATTTGGATTCTTTAATATGTTCATAGTGCTTTCCATATATTTATTTTTCTTTGGCTAACGTAAGTTTCCAAAATTTGATCGAAATATTTACAACTCAGAAAATTACATCTTTATGGTCCATGGTTATTAAAGAAAAAAAGAAACTTATAAAATTTGTTTATTTCATTAACGTTAAGTCAAAATTGACTATTAGTATTAACATGAGGTCATCGTTACTTATTTATCGTAGCATAATTTAATAACAGATAACTAATTTTATTAAAATCCACCAAGGGTATTTTTCATTTGAAAAACACATTTTGATCGAGAATCGACGAATTTTATGATTGACGCAGAATATGGGCTCATTGAGGATTTTAAACAGCTCTATTTAGTCGGGGTTTAAATTGGTTTAAATAAAGCTTTTTAAGTCGACTTCAAGTCTACTTTAATAACCAAATGATATTTAAACATTTAGCAAGAGTGGTTTTCAATTTATGCTAAAATATAAAATTTTATGTGCGTACTTAAGCATATATGTACTGTACATTAAACTAATTATACTTCTCTCATCATATGATTTTTACTTGAATATAAACCTGATACTTAACTTCTGGAGTAGAATCAGTTTGACCGAACGTTTAACAACACTAGGGCTCATGCGATGCTACGCAGGGTTTGAATATAGTTATAAGATTAGTGTCATCGCTAACGCCTTTTTCAATTCCTTCTATGTGCATGTCATGTGAAGAATTCGCAGCCTGTATGTACATACGTACATGAACTTTGAAAAATTACGTAACTATTTACTCATCCTTAGTCTAAAGCTTACTAGATAGTTTTAGTCTAGATTATTGTCCTTCGTCGGCGTTTTCCATTTCATCGGTCGGGCTTATCTTTTTATACATTAATTATATGCAATCCTTTCCAATTTTGGAATTTTGACATTTCACAAACATATTAATCTTCAGAGATAAAAGCCCCAGCGTACGTACATACGTACGTACTTATTACTTCTTGGCAAATTTTCAATATGATAACATTACCGAGTGACTGCCACTATATAATATTAAATAATCTCCAGAATAATCATAAAACCTTATTTTCATGTTCACTTGTAAATCGTCAATGGTGTAGAATTGTTATACCAATATTATGGAGCGAACCAGCAAATCATTTTAAAGATATAAGACTTATAAAAATTTTTCTTTTAACGTTAAACGCTGAAGAAAGAGCTCTATTAAGTCCTTTTAAAATTATACTTCCAAGTTACCCTAAACCATTATTTGAATATACAAGATATATCACATATATTAACCGTTATTTATATGATGGAGTCAGATATTGGCTCCGTTATGAAAGATATCCCATAGAATATGAACTTGAAAATGCCGTTGAATGTTCTTTGATCGCAATGTTTCTACGAACTAGTAAAGATCTTAAATACCTAAGTCTTGGTGAAATTATTTGCAACCAATTAATATTTGACAATCTTTGTAAGAATACCACTGTTACTACTGTGTTTTTGTATAGTAATACTGGTCTTGAATATGAGACAATAAATGTATTAAGAAATATTCTGAATAAGAATTCTACATTGACCTCTTTGAAACTTAATTCTAATTACCTTGAGGACGAAAAAGTGATGCTATTACTAGAGGGGCTTTACAAAAACATTAGCTTAAATTCTATAAATCTTTATAATAACCGAATTAGTGATGAAGGGGGGAGGGTGTTAGCAAGGTTTCTTTGCCAGAACACGACGTTGACTTCTTTAAGTCTTGAAGAGAATATTCTTGGATCGGAAGGGGGAAAAGCATTAGCAAATGCACTTTGTAAGAATAATACTCTGAAAGATTTGAACCTTTATTTGAATAATCTTGGATTAGAAGGAGGAAAAGCATTAGTAGATGCACTTTACGAGAACACTACACTGACTTCTTTGAATATTGGTAATAATTACCTTGGATTAGAAGGAGAAAAAACTTTAGTAGATGCACTTTACAAGAACACAACGTTAACTTCTTTGGATCTTAGTGCAAATATACTTGGACCAGAAGTAGGAAAAGCATTAGCCAATGCACTTTGCAATAACAATACCCTAAAAGATTTGAATCTTGAAGGTAATAGACTTGGTTCTAAAGGAGTAAAAGCATTAGTAGATTCACTTTACAAGAATACTTCGCTAACTTCTTTGAATCTTGGTGGAAATGTTGAAAGTTGGTTACCCAATAATATTGGAGAAAAAGCATTGGGCGAAGCACTTTGCAAAAACAATTCCTTGAAGAACTTGAGTTTTCAATCAAATAATCTTGGATCAGAAGGAGTAAAAGCGTTAGCAGATGCGCTTTGCAAGAACACTACTTTGATCTCTTTGGATATTAGTAATAATAATCTTGGTTCAGGAGGGAAAGCGTTAGCAGATGCACTTTCCAAGAACGTTACACTGACTTTTTTGTATCTTGATAGTAATAATATTGGATTAGAAGGTGGAAAAGCATTAGCAGATGCGCTTTGCAAGAACACTACTTTAATCGCTTTGTATATTAGTGATAATAACCTTGGACCAGAAGGTGGAAAAGCGTTGGCAGATGTGCTTTGTAAGAACATCACGTTAAAAGATTTGGATATTAGTTATAATAATCTTGGATTGGAAGGAGGTGAAGCGTTAGCAAGCGCATTTTTCAAGAATAATACCTTAAGAGATTTGAATCTTCAATCTAACAATCTTGGATTAGAAGGGGGAATAGTATTAGCACGTGCGCTTTGCAAGAAAACTACATTAACTTCTTTGGATATTAGTTATAATGAACTTGGATTAAAAGGAAGACAAGCGTTAACAGATGTACTTTGCGAAAACACCATGCTGACTTGTTTTGAATCTTCAGTATAATTAAATTAATTTTAAAATGAAAGCAAGTAATCCGTGTGAATAGCCCATTTATGCAGTTTAATGTAATGCAGTAAATTCTGAATAATTAAAATATCAAAAAAAGCAAACATTCTAAATAATAATGAGAGAGAACTCAAATCTAAACACGGTATATGAATAATAAGTAGCTGCGTGGTGGATGTAATATACGATTAATAGCTAGATAAAAAAAAAAAATAGATTTATATTAATCATATAATCTTTCACTTTTCAATTTAGTTGAATTGATAATTTTGAATTTTTTTGAATCCCATGATTATAATTACTTTTAAAACTGGCCCAATTATATATATGAGGTAAAAACATATTCAAAAATAATTACCCATATAGAAAATACTTAATTCTGTTATACTACCGGCATTAAGTTTACAAAAAAATTAAAAATAAAATAAAATTAGGGAACAGGTATTTCCACACCCCAAGATCATGTATATGCTACATCACTATAAACATATTGATTAACGTTAGGTTATTAGTTACACATACAAGATCGACTTTCAGAATTTTGTATGAATACTGGGAATATACCATGTTATTTTATCGTCGATGGAGAGTAGTTAACTTATGTTTGTGATTTATCTAAATAGTTCTTTTACGTAACCTTTTTTATATGAGTGGCGGGAAGGGAAAACCTGTAAATCATTTCACTCATTATCATCGCAGTGATATGTACTCCTAATTCTTATGGGGTTGATTTCACCGCAATGATAATGAGTGAAATGGTTTACAGGTTTTCCCTTCCCGTCACTCATATACGGTAATAAATTAATGAAATTCTAACAATATTTGTAACGATTGTGCAAAACAAACAAAAAATAAGTTTAATTGTAATGCACTATAAGAACAGATGGATTAATATTACACGAGTGCTATTTCTCACTTATCAGGTAACTATTTAATTGTTACAACTCTTTGAAAAATTAAAGCACAATTTTTTGGAACTAGCGGGTTTACAGATATTTCTTTTAGGTCCATAATTTATTCACTAAAAAGATAGAAGGTTAAAATTTAATAAGCGATTAGTGAGAGCTTACAACACGAAGAATTTGAAAGTTTACTGTTCATTACTCATATTGGTGACAAATGTATTGTTTTTTTTTTCAATTTTAGCTTTTACTGCATGTAGTTTAATCGGATTAGGCCTGAAATTAAAATTCTAGTTAATATAGCAAGTTTTATAATATAGTAACAGTAATAGTAAGGTTTGAAAATAAATACTTATCTTGAAATAATACATATTTATACTTGAAAAAGCATGTAGATGTTTTAAGAATTTACAATACAACAAATATCATGCAACTTATTTCTAAACACTTGCCCATAGTAATAGTAACAGATTATTCAAGTGAATAAAGCTAGTGCTTTTTTATGCCTATGTTTTTGGAAGTGTCATACCTTTTTACAAGTTGTTATTTTTTTAATTTTATGTATTTTTGTTAAATTTGTTTCATTAACTTCATTAGTCTAAATTCTCAAAAAGTATGTAAAAATTTAAGTTTTCAATTTGCTTAATAATAAGCCAGTATCTAGTTAATAGTATATATATCTAAGTATTACAATTGCAATATAAGATTTATAATTTTAGTACTAATAACTCTTTTTAATTTGCATTTAGTGTATGTATGATCAGGACATGTTCTACTGTTATAACTAACTTTTTTGTATACACCACATTTTTTGCTATTAGTTCTAGCCTCTTAAACTCAAAAGCAGACAAAGTTCATTGGGTGGAAGCTTAACTTTATTTATTTATTTATTATTATTTTTTTTTAAGCAGCCCTGCCAATTTTTATTAGTTGATTATAGAACTTTATACAAAGATTTTTGAACTAGGTCTACAACCCATTCTGTTATACAATATCAACTTACCCAGCTACTTCCATGCCCAGATACAACTGCCACAACAACTCTTTTACTTCTCTTTGGCCCTTAACTCACTAAGAGTTAATCCTCTAGATTTATGGATAGTGGTTGCTAACTTCTTATATATATATCCCACTTATATATATTACCTGTACAAATCTAACTAGTTACATTTAATTCTTTACTACTTCTAAACTGCTTTTTGTTGCTTTCAGTTTGGTGTTCCGAGGGATGTTACTTTCTGGCATATACCTAATCATATATCAAGCCAGGTTTTCTGTTGTCAGTAGTTATAGTAGTAGAGATCAGATTCTTAAGTTACTAATACATCACAGGTAGATATTAGCTGAGATCAATTTTTCATATATTGATTATGTTACAACATTTTTATATCATGGGAAATTTTGATAATTGGTCTTACTGTTTGATTAATGCCGACAATAATAAGGTCACAGGGATGAACAACTTAATTTACTAGTTAAGAAAGTAATTATTTCTTTCTTTCAATTAATTAAAACTTTCAATAATACAATAATTTTGGGTAGTGAAAATAAGCAGTTTATTGGAATCAATTTTGGTATCAAGGTATAGTGTTTATTAGGGAACAACTTCTACTATCAAGTCTTTGCGAAATTTTAGAGTTTTTTAGAGTTATCATTATTATTACTGCGCAACACTTAATAATATTCTTTAATTCTTACTATGATCCCTTCACGATTATGTATGCTACGTATAATCTTCCCTTACAATTTCTCTTGCAATATTGCTTACTATTTTGCATACAATTTCGCATACAATTTTGTCTACTATCTAGTCTACAATTTTGGTCACAATTACTAGTTCTCCGATGACTCATTTTTAAAAGAATAAACAAATAAAAATAAAATAAAAAAATGAGAAGATTTAAGAAGAGTTAACTCAGTGATTATCACGAATTATCACCCTCGATATAATCACATGGCAATTTTGATTGGCCAAAAATGTAAACAAATATCAGATGATCACATGCCTTTAAAATCACTTTCCGACATAATTTGGACAAAAGCAAACCCCAGCATCGGTTCTTGTTTATATAGTAGTAAATCACCTTTTACTTTTATTGATTCAATAGTTCAATAAAGGTAAAAGGTGATTTACAAATAAACACAAACTGACGCTGTGGTTTGTTTTTGTCCAAATTAGACTGGAAATGTCAGAAAGTGATTTTCAAGACAAAGACCACTTTTTTTTTCAATTAAATACGTACTTGAGTAAGATTTTAGAATGACTAACTTGGGCATGATTTGCAAGTATGACTAGTAACTCATTCTTTTTATTTTTATTTTTTTGTATCTTTAGTATTGTTGCTTGTATACTTGCTAACTAAACTCTTTTAAATAGTATTATCATGGGGACAAGCAGTAATAAAAAAAAACTGTTTGAAATATTATCGTTATCTTATAACTTCTATAACTACATCTCTTGTTATTTATGCTAGCGCAACGATCATATTATCATAATTAACATACATCTTTATTTATTTATTTATTTATATTTTACCCTAAGTTACAATTATGCTCCTAGGAAAATAAGCTATAAGATACTAGTTTTGCGACGCAATATTTATATTAATAACCCAGGAAATGTAATTTATACGATAAGAATGCGTGTGGTATTTATAAAATATGCTAGCAACGATCGTATTATCATAATTAACATACATCTTTATTTATTTATTTATATTTTACCCCTAAGTTACAATTATGCTCTCGGAAAAATAAGCTATAAGATACTAGTTTCGCGACGCAATATTTATATTACTAACTCAAACCAAGAAATGGAATTTATGCGATAAGAATGTGTGCGGTATTTGTAAAATATGCTAGCAACAATCGTATTATCATAATTAACGTACATCTTTATTTATTTATTTATTTATATTTTCCCCTAAGTTTTAATTATGCTCCCGGGAAAATAAGCTATAAGATACTAATTTCGCGATACAATATTTATATTAATAACTCAAACCAGGAAATAAATTTATGTGATAAGAATGGTTGTAGTATTTGTAAAATATGCTATATCATTTTTTATACTTTAACAACTAAAAATATATTTATTTCGCACTTTAACATTCTACTAAAATTTATTTCATGCTTAACACACTACTAAAAATTAATTTGTTTCGCACTTTAACACATAATTAAAAATTGATTTATTTGAACTTTAATATACTGATATAATGATGTAAAATTATGCGATTTAGTGTGATTTTATTTATTCATGCTAAATCACATAATTTATATTTCTGACCCTCATTAATATATCTTCAAAACCCATTGTATATTTGTAGCTCAATCTATTTCTTATAAAAAGAGCAATTTGTAAGATTTAAACGTAATAAAAAAAATTTAACATTAAAAATAACAAAATCGCTTACGCTTCTTGACAAGTTCTGACCTAATTTTCTTGAATCTTCTACTAATAACATCTCTGCTTATCTAAATAACTTGCCAAATTATCATAAAATAATGGCAGAAAACATCGAAGAAATTCTTTTGCCTCCAGTTCAGCAATTGCTCGAATCACCTATTTTAATAAAAACTTATAGTGATATTTATTTTAACACCCAAGAAATAGAAAATGCTGTTAAATTTTTTGAAGAACTTGAAATTCTTTCTAAAACACGTACCTGTTCTAAATGTCAAAGTCCAATGTGCAAGACAAAAGATAAATCCCGTGGTGATAATTGTAAATGGCCTGTACTTCAAGAACAGCTTAAGGTCATACTACAACTTTAAGAACAGGAACATGGTTGACAAAATCTAAGCTATCCCTTGCACAAATTGCCAAAATTATGTTTTGTTGGTCTCATAAACTGCCCCAACAATTTGCTGCATTAGAAGCTAATGTTAGTACTGTATCGATGGTCGATTGGTACAATTTTTGTCATGATATCTGCTGCATAGCATTAATGAACCAAAATAAAAAAATCGGAGGTGAAAAAAAAATTGTCGAAATTGATGAAAGTAAATTTGGAAAACGTAAGTATAATAAAGGTAAGAAAGTGGAAGGGCAATGGGTCTTTGGTGGAGCTGAAAGGGAATCAGATAAGATGTTTTTAGTATCAATACCAGATCGATCAAAAGAAATGTTATTAAAAATTTTGGAAGAGTATGTGGAAAAAGGAACAACAATATATAGTGACTGCTGGGCAGCTTACCAAACCGAGGATTTTGAAAAATATGGATGGAAGCATGATAAGGTTAATCATTCGAAGTATTTTAAGGATCCTGAAACAGGGGTCCATACTAATACAATCGAATCAAATTGGTGTTCAGTAAAGGCTTCTCTTCCACGGTACGGAACTGTTAAAGAATTATATGATACTTATTTCTTGGAATATATATGGAGACGACGTTTTATCAAAGATAACTGTGATGTATTTAATAAGCTCGTAGAGCATATTGTATTATATGGTAAAAATTTAGAAGAGGTAATTAGTGTTTCTTAATTAAAATAAAAATAAAAATAAAATTTTAATTAATGCCTTATAATTTTTAGATCATTCCATAATACAGTATCAAGCTTCTATTGCCATAGTGGTCCAAAAGTCCTACGTGCGGAGTAAATAATAAATTTTATTAGTATTTTTAAATTATATATAAAATAACTAGTTATAAAAAATAAAATTACCTTTCAATAAAATTTTGTATTGTATTGCTGTAGACCCTTGATAAAATATAATAAATTTTTATATGAACCAAAATACTTCTAAATTGAATACCATAAAATTTGGACGTGTATACCCTGAGTATTCTCATTACCAATTTAGTACCTGGGATACCTCTATATAGGTACGCCATATAGAGACAATATATTTTACTATATTTACCTGTGATAATACATATAGCGTATATAAGACTTATGTACCAAAATAGCAAGAGTACACCGCATGGGATACATGCATCCAGATTTTATAGTACTCTAATTTCCTTGTAAAACTGTAATAATGGATATAACTTTTTAATATTATACCTGCTAGAAATTTAAAAGTACCAGATATAGATAGGCTATTTTTGAGAGTAGGTTTATGGATAAAAATTTTCATCAAACCATTGAGGAGAATTAGAATCCAAGTTGAGGTTCGAGTAATTTTCTATCAAATAACCTAATCTCAAATTTTCTATTCACCCATTTGCAAATTATTAGGTTTTGGAAAGAAGACCAGAGCTTTGCTTAGAATGATTCGTAAAGTCCTTATAATTAAAAACTATACTTGGATGCTTAATGACAATATTGTTATAAAGCTCTTATAAACTTTAAAATCATTACATATAAAACATATTTTAGAAACCACAAACCTATTCACAATACATGATTTTCAACAATTGTGATCGTGCAATATTAAATAATTCTTCAAGAACGAAGTGCAGCAGTAGCTGAAAGGCTGAGAATTGGCTTTATGAAGAAAACTATACACTTAATAATACTAAAAAAGCTACAATTAGTGATTTCTAAAACAAACAAAAAAAAATATAATAAATGAGTGATGCAAAGAGAAAACCTGTAATTCTTGTTAAATGAAAAATTATAGGTTTCTCTTTACGGCACTCAAATTTCAAAAAAAAAAAAAAAAAGAAAAAGGATATTTTCAAGGACTTCCTGCAATAAATAGTTGAAAATTGAATAAGCTAACCGATTTATCATTTCAATAAATAAATTCTCAAGATGCAGACTATTTTAGAATCTACCTTTCCGCTTGATAATATTTTAACAAGTTGTTTTTTTGACTAATCGCAAAGATTTATACACCGCTTCGGTTATTAGTTAATCATATTGAAAGAGCTATCTAAAACCACCAATAGAAAGAATACCTTATGTAAGCAGCAGAAAAACTATTTTTTAGTATTAATTACTAACGCACTATTTAAGTTTTACACAAAACGACTTTTAGATTATCGCTTATTATTATTAGTAACACAGTGTACGTAATTGGTATCACCTGATATTTTGTTAATATTTTTGACCAATAAAAATCGATATGTGATTATATCGAGGGTGATAATTTGTGATAATCACTGAGTTAACTCTTCTTAAAGTGTCCCAAAAAAACAACAACAAATAAATAAAAAAATAAAAATTTTCGTTAAGCCTCAACGTATACGTCACGAAACTCGTGACACTATGCTTTAAAATTTTCAGAATTTGGATTATCGTTATGGCTAAAGGTCAACATTATTGTTTATAATACATAGATTAATGATATAATATATTAGAGGTTAACGTCTATTCAAATTTTATTAATTGTCTAACGAGTGCAAAATTTAATACATCCGAATACTCAGAATGTTCATCGATATGATATGCTGTTACGCCAATTAAATATCCTAAATAATGTGGCAGAGTTTCTTTCATTATCCAAGGGCCTCCACTTGAACCTTTTCCAAAATATGCAGGAACTCTCCTTGCAGGTGGATGTTCTAGAGTTGCATCACCTCTCCAAATGCAGCAGGTTTTACCATCAGTAGTACCTTCACCACAGTTCATATCACCAATTGCTGGATATCCCCATGCAACAATTTTCACTTGATCTGGTGGATTTAAACCCCAACCAAAAGATCCTGTATGATCTTTTAACTTGCCTTGATATTTAAATAGTATCGCGCCATAATCATCGTCTTCAAAATTTATATAATTGTTTGGCACACTAATCTTCAAAACAACAATTTTTCCCAATCTACTTGGTTTACCGTTGTCATATCCAGGATAGAAAATTACATCTTCAGAAAATTCACCCTCAGCATAAAGGCAATGCGCTGCAGTAATTCCTATATTTCCGTCACTAGTATCAATTACACTAGCAGTACATGTATAACTCTCACCATGTGAAGTAAAAAATAATTTTCCTACTGCAAGTGGCTTGTCAGTTAGAATTTCTGAATTATTAAGATCAGGTACATTTGCAAAAGAATCTTTTCTGTCATTGCTTACAGTCTTATTCAATTTGTTAGATGAAAGTAAAGGCTTTGCATTTGCCATACGTTCTTCTGTCCAATAATCAATTGTATTTTCAACATTATAAGTTTTACTAATAATAGATTGTGTAAAAGCATTTTCTATAATTATCAATAAAATCAATATATGCGTAATATATTTCTTGTTCATATTTAAGAGCCAAGATTTTTGATACTATTAATTAAGAAATGGCTTGTTTTATCTTTATTACTCCGATAAGGCTTCGATTACAGGGATTGATACTGTTACATTCAAACCACCTCTAAGTCAGTTTGATGCAACTACTACGTAAGTATCAGAACAATGAGAAGTTTTATGTGATTTACAGTTATGAAAGAGACAATCGGCTAAATGTATATAAGATACAAACAGTCGAGTAAAAAGGTGTGTTAATATATAGATTTCACTAAATCAAATACGTAGCGATCGTGAATAACCTTTGTGGTAATCACGTGATCAAAATCATTAAGTTATTTAACGATTAGGTTTGGGTTTTATCTTGAGTATGAAGATACGAGTTTGTACTTCGTTAAATAAATATAAGTGTCGAACTGTCGATTACAGAGAGATATGGGGGTTATTTATACATGTTTTTGGATTATGAATAATATCTTTTAAGTCTATCGGCTATACTATATCTTCTTTATCTAATAATTATACATGTTTCTAATATAGCCAATACAAATACTGTAATAGTGATAATAACTATAATAATAATAAAATATATAATATTCATGTAATAAATAATAGAGCTAAAGTAAAACCTTCATATGTGCACCTCTCTAAATGCACGCTTAAGTTCTGGCCTAAATATATAGATGCACCTATAAGTGCACTTCTCTTATTAATTTTTAAGTGTATGTTATTAGAGCTTGGTCACAAGAGCATGCACTTATATAGGTTTTACTGTAATCAGAAAAATTATTTATTCATCGCCATTGATTATCGTTATTATTATGTACCTAAAATTTACGAATTAAAATAAATACAGTAAAGTATGAAAAATAAGCACGCTTTTTTAATTAATAGTTGTACTTATACACTAGTAATTTGAAAATCGCTAATATGAAAATCTCGTGATTTAGAGAACGTAATAATGCAAAAAGAAAAAAGTTATACTGTTAACTTCAAACTTGAAGCTATTAAATATGTCAAAGGAACCAATAATTTTCAATCAGCACGCAAATATGGTATTATATTTATGCATACGGTTGATACTATAAGTGTGCTTATTTATAGAATACAAATTTTTATTACGTATAAATGTGCTTATTTTTCATACTTTACGGTTACGGTAAGCTAAACTATAATTTAATAATAAAAAATCCAATAGCACTAACACAAGTTGAATAAAGGCAAATCTGGCACTAATCGGCATTATGCAACCCGATTTGAAACAGACGTAGGAGTTAAGTATATAGGGTAGCTGCCCGACGTTATCGCGCAAAACCAGGAACGGGAAAGTATCTAATATTAAGTAGTTTAAAATTTTAGGTTAGAATTATAATTAGTCAACTTGTTAATAATAAAAAATGCTTAATATGTACTGTTAATTTTTCGCAACGATGGGAATAAGGGGTAAATTCCCGGTTATGTGAGGGACCTTCGAGCCCTTATATGGCCGGAGATCTACAGCTTATTTCACAATTAGATGCTATTCTTCATAATGTATGACAGCAGATCATATCTTTTTTTTTTTTTTGATTTACAAATTTTGCAAATTATAATGAGTTCATTATGGTATAATTTTTAAAATAGTACTTACATCCTCTTACCATATAATTTGGTTATTCAACTATCCAGAACTTCTGTAATTTCTAAAAATACTTATTTTGAAAACTATTTCGTACAATCTGCTGTACGAATTTGATCACCAGTAAATGGCATAAAAATATTCAAATTTATGACCACTGACCTTTTATACGCCTTAGATTTACTCTTTTAACATTAAAATAAATTAGTACCGTAAAATATAGAGAATAGGCACAGCACCCTCTATCCTACTTTTTCAATTTCAGATTAGCAAAAATATCAATAAAATCAAGTTATTCCCGTTAATCTGAAATTGAAAAAAGCAGGGTAGAGGGTGCTGTGCTTATTTCCATATTTTACGGTAATTCGAAATAAATTAAGAATGCAAGTTGTACCTTATTTTTACATGAAAAAATGATTAGTAAAAATGTAAAGGACACTCATAATGGATGGTAATTTATTATAAGAATATACGAGGTTAATTTTAGGGGCAAAATTTTAAATCGGGGTTTTTCTTATTTAATCTCTATTTTATTATAATAACGGGGTTTTTTTAAGAATTAATATATTATCTATATTTTAATCGAAATGATTGCATACTTACAATTCAGGACTCATTAAAATATGGGGTCCCAAAAGTAGAAACCAGGGAATTTTGCCGATCACGGGTTTGAGAAATTGGCAAAAACTATTCTGTTACAAAGCAATCTAAAAATAGGTTATTCAATATTAACAAACCTGTTTAAACATGATTATTAGATCTTTAAATGGATGTTCTATAGAATAGGTGGGCAGACTCTGCAAACTCCACAACTCCGCTAAATATTTATTAATGATTACTAATTAGTAGCGGGTTTATTTTTTATATTGCCCACCTATTCTATAGAACATCTCTTTAAATTGCTATCATACTAATATCTGCACTAGTAAATCTATTTTTATATTATAGCATCAAAAGCTTTTAACCATTGTATCACAAAAATTTATTAAGTGAACAGACTTTCATTATTAAGTAAAAAAAAACTGGGCTTTAAATTTTACACTTGATTAATCAAACAAGCTAATTTTCAGAAAATTGTCAATTCTATGGTTTTTACTTTTGACAGCCCATACACACAGGTTGAAATCAAAAATATCTTTCCTGTATCTTCAAATAATCGGCCTAGGTGATAGAAGGATGATATTGTGATGGCTATGAACCGATAAGATGGGGTATTAAAAAAGCCAATATGCTGAAGATTATGGTAAAATTGGATGCATATATGGAAATTAACATTCGAATATCATTAAAATGATTTGTTTATCATGTAGAAGATATAAGGCTGATATGAACAAGATTTTTTAATGATAATTTGATGATTAGATAAATCATTAGCCGATATAGTAAAGGCTACACAGGTT
>CAJVPY010002473.1:0-16114 GCA_910591965.1 Dentiscutata erythropus | reverse complement strand
GCCCTGGTAATTTAACACGTAAGTGAAAGAACAGAAAAGTAATATTTAATAGAGAATTCTATTGACAATAAATTGTGTGTACATTATTTTATGAATAAACTATATACTTACCCACTTGTAATTTAAATTTAACGCGTAAGTGAAAGAACAAAGAAGTAATATTTACATTATTTTATTAATAAACTATATACTTACTCACGTAAGTGAAAGAACAGAGAAGTAACATTTAATTGACAGCAACACGTGTACATTATTTTATGAATAACTATATACTTACAAACTGGTAATTTAACACGTAAGTAAAATTTTTAATCGAGAATTCTATTGGCGATAAAATGTGTGTATATACTACAGTATTATATACATTTTCTTCTAATTCTCGATTATATTATTTTCTTCTTCACTGTTTTCACCATCGTTTGTAGTATATATCAATTAATTTCTAGGATTTTTAGGAACAATAATATTATTATTAAAAAAAAAAACTTATAAATCGCAATTTTACCAGGAAAATGCAAAAATTGCCAGCTATCTTGGAGTCTCTCGATGGTGATACCAAAAAAGCTATTATGGAATGGGCGGATATGGTTCAAGAAAAACATAGTTCCGATAAGGATCTTGACAGCGATGATGATGAAAATTTAACTTATTTTGGGGATCATCTACTTATCTTTGAATGGGACGAAACAGCATTAGCAAGAAGAAATATTCAGAAAAATACAGTACTGACTTGTATGTATATTAATTGGTTCAATTTATATCAATTGAGGAGGTCTTTAATAATATTTTGTTCGACAGATATTCGAACAACATTTCCAGCTCATAATTTTCCTGGTCGTGGTCGACCTCTATCAGATTCCCTCTTTTACGTTGTTGATACGGCAGGTGTTCCGGCCGACCAAATAATTCAGGATATTTTGCATGGGCTTCGAAATTTATATTTACTAAGAAATGTGCCTTCGTTAGGAAGGGTCTATACTGTGCATGCGGAAAGAAAAAATACATTTGAAGCTGTTGAGATTTATGATGTTTTTGCCTATTAATTAGCGTAACAGTTAATTTTAATAAATTGCGATAGTCATATTTATAACACTATGCATAAATAAAATAAAAGGCTTACCACATCAAACATTATATGTATGATTTAGACCGCAATAAATTCACAGACTTTATAGAAATTGGCTTCAGAGGTTTAAAGTTTTTAAACGTGAGTGGAAAAGAGTAAATTTTTAGTTCATGATATGTAAAATTTCTATTTTTTCATTCGTCAATCTACCCTTGAATGATTACATCGTTTAAAGTCGAGTATATTAACAAACATAAAAAACTCTTAACTATGAGTAATAACTTTTATATACTATCAGCTATTATATAAAATTTAATAGCGTCTACATCTACTTTTTTTTTTTTAAAAAAAAAATAAAGATTTGTATTAAGACAATTTTGATATTGCACATAAATTTATTTGACTTGCGAGATTGTTAGATTAACTATATTCTTAATCGTATTATCAATCATTCTAAAAATATATTTACATACTGAAATTAGCTCTCTTTCTTCGTTAAATGATCATGCATTTTAGCGATCCATTAATGTTTTGTTGCTTTGTATAGATTCGAAATTTACTTGCAGATTTCATATAACTTTTTTCAAAATAAGGTGGAGTTTAAAAGATCCCAAATTAGAAATTAAATAGGCGTAGCCGGTGATAAAATTACGTAGCTTGTTTTGATAAACATTCACCGGTAAGCGGTTATGTAAACTTAAAAAAATAGAGCCACTTCGAATTATTAATTCTGAAACCCTCAATAAGCTTGTCAAAATTGACTATTATTTCCTTTTCTTTTATCTATAATATTAAGGGTAATGCATAATATTATACTGTAATTTTTTTGTCTCTTCACGTTCAGATTGTTATGTTATTTTTATAGTCCAAAGGAGAATTAAAAAGTATTTAAATTTTAATAAATGAATTATTTTAAGAATAATATTATCAAATGTACACTCATATTTTGAATTTATATAGTGTATTACTATTTCTAATTAATAATTATTTGCATTTCAATTCGTTGATTAAATTTCAATTCATCTCGCTACTATCGAAATAGTACTACTGACATTCAAACATTCAAACGTGGATTTTGAAAGTTGAACTACATCAGCATAAAATTCGGAAGATTTGAGTTACATGTTTTATATTAAGATTTGAAAAATATTCGTTAAGGTCGACAAATAAATCAGAACCTGAAATATTTACGAGAAAGTTTTTTAAAATAAAATGACGATAGCTAAAAAAAAAAAAAAAGCCTTTCCATGAAATAATTTATCTGAAGATTATCATTTTGAAATTTCTCTCGGATATTAACAATATTGATATGTACAGTAAAATGATACATATATTTTTTAACGATTTCGATACACAGATAATTAAAGTTTATGTCTTACGTAACTAATATTTAAAGAATATAAATTTGATTGAGACCTAAAGATTTTGATATAAAACTTGAAATTGGTAAAAACCAAATTTAAAAGAATTTAAAGCCCATTTTATTATCTTATCGGAAAGATCAGATTACTTTAAAGCTGCATTTCCATCAGAAAATAAGATGTAATTATTATATTTCTCTACTGTGTTTAAAGTTCTTATAAAGTAGACTTATATCAAAAATATCAGAAGTTTATCAAATAAAAATAAATAAATAAATATCAGATACCCGAAGTTTATTTTTTACCTGATATTCTTGATATTTTTTTGATATATGCCAATAGAGATCAGATTTTTGGCACAATAGTTAGCTATCGGGTATTGGATATTTATGCTTTGGGCTTTTGTATATCAATACGATTGAATGAAGATGCCATCGTTATGACATCATACAAAATGAAGAATAATATTTTTATTTTCACTGCGGGAAATATCTCTGGCTATATGAGGGGCCCTTTGGACCTCATATGACCAGAAATTTACCGCAGTTGCGAAAAATAAATACTTTTAATTTCATTTCTTATTTTATTGATTTTAGTCGGTGACTATAATAGTGGGTGTATTTAAAATAAGCCATTTTTTTATATTTATATTCTATTAGCCTGCAAGTATAGTCTAAAATATAACAAAAAATTTTGCTTCTTAAATTATTCTATCTCAGAAAGATTATAAATTATCTGTCATTTTCATTAAGTCAACTATTTAGGTTTAATTTAACTAGAAAGTATAAAATGATTTGTTTAATTAAAGCATATAAAACAATGTATTTTACTTCTTATTAGTTTTATTAGTTTATTATCCATGCTGATTTGTCGTTAAACAATCTCAAGTCGATCCATTATAAATCGAATAGTTGAAATAATTTATGTATCTATTACAGTATTAATTCTTATCTATGATGATATATGATTCTTATAGCTTGATTTTCTGAAAACTTATATGCAAAAATATTGATTATAAATTTTAGTGTTATCTGAACTCAAAGTTCTATGGAGCCCTACTTACACTTATACTGTATATTATAATCGTGCTCATAATCTAAACCCAGGCGCTACGGTATTTTATACTAACAATATAAGGACTGATGGCTTTTTTGGCCTGTTCTATATAAGTAAATAACTCGCAAATATTTATTATTTATTCGTGAAAACTTTTCGCCTAAATGAATGAAGTCAAAACGAAAGTCTAAGTGACGTTATTAAGCATTATAAACTCACCGGCGATCAATTCGACTATCAATTTTTCTGGAGACAATACTATGAATTGTCCAACGCGAACTCCCAATGAAGTTCATAAACTTTCGAACTGAACTTGAACCTGAACTGAACACATGTTAAAAGTTCATTATCAAACTTGAATTTGAACCATTTTTTGTTTATAGTTCGGTTCAGTTCAAAATTTTGAACTTGCCCTAAATGTGGTTTGGTCTCAGGTTTATAGGAGCGCTGCTGGTAATACGTATTGGTAAAACTGTGATATTAGTAAAACTGGTAATATTACTAATATCACCAATATCACCGGTTTCACCAATACTACCAATTTACTTATTTCTCACTGTGATACAAATCACACGAAATTATAAATATTCTATTTTTTGTAAATTTGCCTTAACTTTAAAGTTAGGAAGAGTAGATTCTATGCAAGGAATTTTTTGTTAGAACTCAAGAGGCGGTTTTTTAGACAAAATTTTGAGTTATTAGCGATTTTTTGAAAAATACCGATGCTACACTTAATCTTACGGTTTACATACAAATTTTTGATTTGTATCACGGTGGGAAATAAGAGTACGCCTGCAACTCTAGTACATAATTTATTTTTAATTACCGCGCATTAAATGGCTATACGAAAGTTTTAGCAGCCATGATAGTCAGTGATGTAATTGGTTTATTCAATGGAAAACGATATTTGTATTCGTCCAATGGGAAGTTGGTGAAAATTTAATAAACCCAATCCAACTTTAATTCATTCAAGTGACGAAAAGTTAACAGATCGAAAAGATGGAACTCCGGTCTGCTAATTGTACAGACTAAGATATTAGCCGAAATCGGTATTTCGGTTTTGACCGAATTGGGAAGACAATGAGCTAACGGGTGCGTAAGAGCATATGAATTCAGATGAGAAAATTTTAATCGGTTGCCTGTTTTGGGAACTCTATGAATAGCGTGCAAACATAATAACATTAATCTCATCGACAGATCTAATATAAAATAGCCGATACAGAAGGTAATGATAGCATCACGCAAATACGAAGCGAGATTCGCGCCAAAACCCTCCCACCCAGGCAGAATCCTGCCGTTTGTGGTATTTTCAAAAGCTTCATATCAAAATCGGCCTGCAATATTTAACAACCTCCAAGAAAGTTCCCTATTCTTGTGCCTCTTTGTCAGCCGTCACCGGTGCAGAATCGCAGTACTAATCCTTTGGACGACAGCAGATAACTACTTATGTGATGAAAAACTCCAAACCAATGAAATATTATGGCTGAACAAGTAAAGACCTCAAATACTTAAAGATCGATGGTGAAATTCACGATCATATTACCGAAAATCTCCAAAATCAACGTAATAGCATTGGCAGATGCACTTGGTCGGAACATTGCTCTGGCTTGTCTAAATCTTTCCCGAAACAATGTTGGGCCTAGTGATGTGCCATTTATATGATACCTGAAAAATTTTAGCGTACAGTACGTACAGTACTGTACGTATAGGCACATCACTAGTTGGGCCAAAAGGTGGAGAAGAAATAAGATATTTATTTTTTTTGATGGATATGTGAATATAATACTTTATGCTCATTCTCAATTGAAGTTGATATATACTTGAGAATTTAATTGTTTTTTTCGTTCTCAAAATATTTTAGTCCCGCAGAAAAGCAGCGGCACTTTAGAATATTCAGATATTCATAATAACAATCTTGGTCCCGAAGGTGGATTAGCATTTGCATAATCACTTTCGAAAAATGCTCCCTAATTTCATTATATATTGATGACTGGTACAGAAGCAGCAAGTTATTTAGAAGAAATTATTCTATAAATTTTACTCTTGTTTTCATTAAATTTGTTTCATTCAAATTGTTAAAAAAAATGTAATGCTTTTAAATGATAATTAGCAAATTTTCAAAAATTGTCTTTGAGTTTCTCAAGCATCAACTTTGATGCGATTTCATAGTGATTAAATGGTGCACAAGTAATTTTAGCTATTCTCATAACATTTTGAATAAAAGTCAATAAATACAAATGATGATATTTATTAAGATATACTCAAACATTAATATTCCTGTAATTTTCTAATAATTGTTGTCTTTAAATAAAGATCTCAAGTCACTACATGAGAGGACTTTAAAAAGTTTTTACAAAAAATGTGTGCCGAAAAAGAAAATTCACAATACTAAAATGTTAAACTCCTGATCATTTTTTACTTTTAAAATTATTTCTTCGTGTAGTAAACTACTTTACTATGACAAGCTCGATTGATCGATTAAAAATCCGTCAATTAAAATTTAATTCCCGACATACCGTATTTTCGCGTAATAACGCTCATGAGCGTTATTTCGAATAATGGCCCGAATTAAGCTTAATTTTGGCCAAAAATTGAAATTACTCCCCTACGCATTATTACGCGAAAATACGGTACTTTGACTAGAGTTGCCTGCCGTAATAGGTTTTACAGGGTTGAAAGGTTGCAACCTTTTATTTCAACGTTGTAATTTTTTGCCGTAATTGTTTAAAAAGTTGGAACTTTTAACTTGTTGTAATTGGTATAATAGCTGTAATCGTTAAAATAGTTGTAATAGGTGTAATGGTTGTAAACTATGATGAATGTAACGGATTAGTTTATTCCAAATCTGGTAGTCATCCTAGATATACGTAACAATAAATTATTATTATCAGTTTACAGGTTATAGACTTCAGCCAACCGGTATGAATGAAAAAAATTTTAGACTTATAATATTGAATTGAAGATAAATTTGGTAAGTTACAAATTTAGCAGAACATACGATATATTTGAATTGAACATAGATAAACACATGCGTATGATATTTTAACTTGTTTAAATCCAATTTTCCAATAATGATAATGCCCACATGCATTACTTAGTAAGTATATAAAGTCCCTGCTTGTGGATTTGCAAGAACTAAATTCATATTTGAAAATGCCAATATTAGCCATAAACCGGGTTTAGTTCAGAACAGTAAATTAGAGATATAACAGCGCCAATGATAAATAAACATTCTCTGCATAATTGATTTAGCTCACGTACAAGTGACAACAACGTTCTTGCCATGGCGATAAGATGATTAATTATACGTATACCAAAGAAAAGCAAAAAATAACTATATATTTAAATGATAATAAAATATGCATATTTGATATGTATAGCATTAAGAAACTAGACTAAATAAATAAATAAATAAATAAAAAAAAAAAAAAATACTATCACGTGTGATCAAATAGCGATAGTAAATTATAAAGATTTTCTTAACTTTAGATGAGTCAGTTTGCAATAAGAAAACTAAAGTTGGCAAAAAAATGATGCTACGCTATAAATGTTTTATTTTTAGCCTATAACTATTAATTCATATAAAATTCTCAGTTTTCAGTTACCAATCTACAAAGTAGTATTTGTTGCGTTTAGTAAAAAGTAAATCGACCTAATATGATGTAAGAAATAAAATATATATTCAAATTAGTATCTATATTTACGCTATAAATATCTTTTAATTTAAAATAAATTTCACTCAATCGCCAAGAGAGTTAAAAAATTTTTGCTTGTCAAACTTACATTATAAAATCCAAGGCAACTTTAACAAATATTCTACAAAGTAAAGATTAAAATTATGAAATGTGAAGAAAAAATGAAATTTATATAATTTTTATTTTACCTATATTTATTGTGAATTATAATGATCCGATTCATAATCCAATTGTCTAGCAATGATGTCATCTACATTATATTCACTTTCTCTATCTTCTTGTATATCGTTATTATCAGACTCATTTATGTCAAGGTCTTCATAGCTAGTTCTAGAATGTGCTGTAAAAACCGAAGATTGAAGATCGATAAGATTTGAAATTTTTAAATTTTAAATTTGGCTCATTCGGATAAAGATCTTCACTAGGATTCGACAATTCAATGTCTTCTTCTTCCAATACTGTTTCCTCCTCTAACTCTTTAAAGACACTTTCTGCAATATTTGCCATTATTTCAGGACTTACTTCTGTAGTATGAATATGGCAAAGTTGCTCTGTGGGATTTGATAAATTAAATCGATAAATTTTTGCTAATCCTTCTAGTCGATCTACTTCTAATTGAGTTCGTTTGTTTCCATAAATCCACCCTAATAAAGAAAACATTCACTCACAAATAGCTGAACTTGGTGTAATGGAAAAAAGTTTAATTGCTAAACGTTGTAAATAGTTAGGCTTAATTTCACAAGTATTCCACCACATTAATGGTGTATCACTACCAATTCTATAAGAAGCAGCATAGAGATTAGGGTTTCCATTTATATATTGATCTTGTTCTTTATAAAAGCGTAAATGTGTTATTAAAATTTCACAACTTTCTTTTGATTTACCCATTTGTTGCCATAATTTTCCAGCATAACTTGCGATTAAAGAAAATGTGCCAAATTTTAATCCAATACCTTTATAAGCCGGATGCAGAAAATATGTAAGATGGTAAATTGGATCATTAAATTCTTCAAATCGATCATCAAATTTTTTGATACAATAATTGCGAAATCCCTTATATTCATCAGGAGGAAGATTTTGAATTGCAGCTGCAATTTTCATCAAATTAATATAGCAGTCAGCAAGTGTAGAATAATTTGATTCAACCGCTAAAATTGCATTTCTTATTGGAAGTAAAACTTCTGAAAGATATTGCATATCAGTAAAAAAATCTCGACCACGAAGAATTGTTAAAATTACAGGACTTATAATTTCAGAATGATTTTCTTGAATTTCTTCTAAACAGGCTTTAAGTCGCACAATTGAAAAAATACATTCATATACACTTGTCCATCTTGTCTCGATATATGTCTTAAGACCACCACCATTAACTTGATTTTGCATAATTATTTGACTTAAAAGAGCTGCAGCTTTATGTGATTTTTTAAAGAACTTTACAATTTTGCTAGCACGTTGAATCATTCTTTCTGCAAAAGTATGCTTAATAATATCTTTACTAATTAAATTGAAACAGTGAGCAATGCATCAAATACTTATAATATTTTTATATTTTGAACAAATTATACATTGTGCAGCTGCTATATTGGCTCCATTATCACTAATAATTGCTGAAATTTTATCATTACCAATACGATTTATAATTGTTTCAATTTGACTAGCTAAAAATTCTGCTGTATGAGATTGGTTAGAATAATCTCCAAGTTCATAAAGATATTCTTGTCTTGATGGTGTCATAATAACAAAATTCCAAATAGATAACCCATTCGGAGCAGTCCAGCCATTAATACCAATAGTAAGATTATTAGTATGATCCAAAATTTTATTAACTTTATTAATAATTTTTGCAATTTCAGTATCTAATAAACGTCCAGAAAGAACTTCACGTGATGGAGCTTCATAACCAGCATTAAGAAGTTTTAGAGCATTTATAAAAAAAGGATTGCTAATTACACGAAAAGGAATACCACACATAATAAAAGCTAATACTATAGCTTCATCAATCATTAATTGCTTAGATGGTTCGATTTTTGCAGAGTCATACCAATTAGTTATATCAGGTTGTTTGGCTATTTTTTTTCGCTTAACTAAAGGTGATACAGTATTTGACATGCTATAAAGAGGTTCATCGGTTGGGATATCTTTTAAATTATTAACTAAAATATAATTAAAATGACATCGCCACTCTTCAGAAACCTTTTTACAGTGATTAGCTAGATGTGCACGCAATGTATATAGTTTTGCACGTGGATAAAATTTTTTACAGAATGAGCAGCTACCTTCCCAATGACCATCACCTCTTGATGTACCTTTTTCAAAGAATTTCCAAACACCTGTTGGTGGGCGTCCTGCTCTTGCATTACTAGAGTTTCTAGAATCTGTTTCTGTATCACATGAAACTGATTCATTTTGTTTTTGTTTTCGTTTAGACATTTGAAAAAATTATGATATTTTAATAAGACAAAATATCAAAAATGATGATTTTTATATGATCAAAATATTCAAAATTTGAATACTCGTTTATTACTAGTTAAGATAAGTGTTTTTTATTGTTATTTAATTATTACTATACTACTTTTTAGTTCTTGTTTTTAATTCAAGTTGACGTAAATCAATAGATTGAAAAGATGGCTAAACAGGGATAGGCCGGGAGCAATCCAGTCTATCCATCAATCCTAATTGAGAATTCAATCAAGCAGCATGAGAGAAACATGAAGCCAGATAAGTAAAAGGAGTTAATTGACTGCCTAATCGAGAATTATTAACAATATTTCATTGTTAAAGTATATATAAGAAAATACTGCTGTAAAGAAATTAGCAGCCATCTCTGCCCGAAGCAAGATTCACACCTGAGCCCTCCCACCCACATTAATACATGTAGAATGCCATTTTGTGGTAGCTTAAACTTCTCGTCAAAGTCAGCCTGTCTTGTGCAGGTAAGAAAACCACCAACTGATGCTATGCATCGCAAATTCAACCTATGGCAGTGATACCCGGCGGCAAATATGCTATTTTCTGGGAGCATATCCTGTCTTGGTTTATACATCAATTGAACTGATGTATGCTGCTTATTTCAATAAAGATTATGCAATAAAGTTTAATATCTGGCACTAATGGCCAGATGCATTCAATTAAAAATTATCACATGCATGCAATACTATCAAGCCGTTTATATGAACTGAGTTAACAATCATAATACTAAATTGGGTATAAATTTTAAAAATTTTAAATACGTATTTAGGTTTTACTTTAATAATTAAATGCATTTATAATATTATACGTAGCGCATACATTAATTATCAAAGAATAAAAAGAATTTTAATAAAACTTGTTTATAAAAGTAAAATTCATATTTTTATCCAAGATTAAACCAGAATTTGAGAAGCTCGTTAACAAATCAACAAGATAACTTTACAAGAGATCACATATTCAAATTATTATTTAGCTTTTATAGATTGTCTTGTTGTCAATAGTTTTTATGATATATGCAAGTAATTTTACTAATTGTAACAATCTCAGTATTTTTGTACTTTCTAAGATTTCCTTTGCAAATCACAGTCTTATATTTGTATGGTGTATTATTAAAGCTCAAATTACATAATATATCAAGATATGTAAGCAATTTAAATTATACATTTTTATAGGCTAGAGTCAAAAAAAACGTTATTTCAGATATTTATAGTTCTGTTTTTGTAACGTAAATCACGTTTATATGAATCAAGATGTATATCTTTATTTGTACTTTTTCTTCTATTAATTTAGCAATTCGAAATAAAGCAATAAAACTATAAAATCTTCTTGATCGGCTGCTAATACTTAGTAAACCTGTAATAGAAGAAGAGATAGCAATCATAATATTTTAATCTTAAAATCAATAATGCAGAAAGATGAAAACTAGTTCTATCATTTCCTATTACCCAATGATTTAATAGCTAAAAGTAGTGCACTAGCACTTTTTAATAGTGTAACGGACCTGGAGCTACAAAGCAAGGATCTTATAAGGCTTCATGGCTGTGACAGTAGAACAAGAATCATTTTAGATAAGTAGTACTTACATATCACTACATGACTATATAACTAATTTCAAGTATAGCTATGTTAAATTCTTCTTTACTATTGTTCTCTTACTGTTTACGTTTAAAATATAACAGGTAATAAACTGGTTATATGTTAGATATTGGTTAGTTCGAAGTTCCTTAAGGCTTTGTAAAAAGAATAGCGAGTAGATTTTTTCACGATCTTTAGCTTTGGATAAATAAAGTTATCCGATTGTGTGATAATAAATGATTTTTTTTTTTTTTGTGTGTGTATATCTTACACAAAAAAAAAACTGTTATTTTCCCACATAATAAAGCTACATTTTAAGATCAAAAAATCTTAGAATCTATCGCTTTGTACGTACTAAAATTGAAAGATACGTATTACTAATTGTAACTTGTATTTATATCTGAATAAAACAGGTAGCACTGAAGCCAAATTTATCAATATGGCTTTATCCAATAAAACAGTATCTATCGCTATACAAAAGAATTAAAAACTAAAAATGATAATTAAGTAATTATTACATTTATGGATATTGCGGTATTTACAACCTATTGCGGAAATTACAACTATAACAACTATTATAATAAATACAGCATTTATTGCAAATATGACATATTACAACTCTGGGTTCTGGTTGTTATTAAGAGTTGCAACCCAGGTTGTAATCCGAAATGTCCGTAATAATTACTTACGGCCAGCAACACTAACTTTGACCTATTAATTGTGGCGCTTGAGAATGCCCTTTATTGGTTAAATATAGAATTTTATTGCGTAAAAAAGGAAAAAAAGTCAAAATTATTCGGTGAACTTATTATCTAACTTTACATGCTATAATATGAAATTTTGAGTTCATTACAAATATAAAGAAATTTGGTTTGTTTATGTCAGATTTTTGGAAAGTTTTTTGCCTGGATTAGATTTGTTATGCCGTCTACCATTTCTTTTGCTACAGAAATTATGAAATTTTTCAAGAAGATCAACGCTTATACCAGAATAGTATTTATATAAGATACTTCCATTTACAGTATCATGCTGTATAAATAATTCATTAAAAATAATAAATTAGCTATATTTCATAGAGAATTTTTTTATACTATTCAATAGTCTCCAGTCAGTTTCATCTTCATTTGATTTATCGTCTTCTGCAATATTATAATTTCAAAAAAATTGCTAAATTAATTCTTATGGAAAAATTGTGCATTATCAAGCAATATACGAATTTCTCAGATATTGCTTTCAAGCATTTACAAGACTTTGGAGTTCAAGACCCTTTAACAGTTTTAAAGACCTTTCGTTAGTTTAACACCTCTCGTAATTTCAACCAATATCACCATTATTAGGATCCTCTACCCGTGTAGGACTTTCTAAGATCTTTCACAGATATTCTGATGAATAATTACAAAAAAAAAGAAAGTCTTGAAAGCAGAACTAAACCAGTTCTTAATATTTACTTAGTAATATTAATTTAACCCCGATCCCGATTAATTACTTTTTGGCATATCACGTGGACACGTGACCTGCATCTTGAGCTAATTCGGATCTGCTCCCAAACAATCTTAACACCGTCTCTGATGGTGGTAATGTTGGTAATCTTTTTTGTAAATAATATTATTTTGATATTATTATTATTATTATTATTATTATACGTGTACTAACGTAAGAATTCAAATATAAAAATGTTAGATTTGTTCTAAAAAAAAATAAAAGGCATAAAGTTATATTAACGTTCAATATGTACCTGAAAATTGAAAAATAGAATTTGTAAATTTAAGAATATATATTTCAATTGGTATAAGTTTTACTTTTTCGTTCATCTATAAAGAAACAATTTCATACTAAATGTATTTTATAAAGAATTAATTAATGAGTTTAGGTTTACTGTAGTATCAAATTTATGAGCTTAAATAATTTGACAAGGAATTTAGTTTTACTTTTGTACTTATTTTTTGAGAGTGTAAATATGATAATAAAGATTTTTATTTATTTTATTTTATTTTATTTATTTATTTATTTTATTTTATTTATTTAAAAATTTTATTTCTTTTGATTCACATTAACTTGTTACGGAATTGACATTAGCAAAGATATGATTCATGTCACCTATATAATCAAACTTTCCGAAAATTTTTATAGATTTTAATCACGTGTCTCTATTATTGGATATCACGCGAAATTTGAGAAACCACTTAATTTTAACCTTTAATATTTCATCAAGTAACAACCGATTGAAAAAAGTAAACCGTTAATCTGTAGAGAAGAGAAGTTTTAGATTTACTATTTTTACGGTTTATATTTTTGATTCCACTTAAATTAAAAGACAAGATGTTATTGAAATTATGACTTTCTTTCTTTTTTTTTTTTGATGACTATAAGTGATGTAAAATTGCATCAAAATTACCAAAGACGACGCACGTATGAGTAATATGTTATCACCGAATCTTTTTACATAATAAGTATGTGTAAAAACTATGGTATTATATTTCACAGTGAATTTAAACGATGACAAATATACACAAATAATATAAAACACTTCTAAAAAAAAAAAAAATTCCACATGTAAAATTTTGTATAAACCATTTCTAACTTTAAAATTATATTCTAATATCAATCACGAGCAACATGATATGCCTGCCCTATTTTTGTTTGGACATATAGTAATGATGAGTACGCAGCGTATATCTTTATTACCATCATTCAAGTTTAATTGAATTGTCTTCTGGATTTTTCTCTAATTTACAACTTTTACATTCGTACTAGTCTGGCGAAAAAAAATATATAATACTTTGTGTTATTGTGAATTTATATATGAATTTGTATTGTAAAGCCGTTTGAAGTTGAAACTTCATTTAACGTCATTCCTGGGCTTCCTCCAAAAAATCAAACAAATAAGAAATGAAAGTTTGATCGATATGATAGCCAGCATAACAGCTGGGATTTTTCAGCTTCGTCCTGGATTTCTCGGCACACTGTTTAATTTAATTTTCACCCACCCCTTGTAAATACGAAAAAAATAATGTTAAACGAAGTTTCAAATGCAAGTGGCCTAAATAGCTGCTGTTTTGTTAACATGTTTTAACACAAACAAGAGAGTAAAGTTAATACCCAATAAAAAAGAAATAACTTCCAATTGGATTATATAAAAAGCACGCGGCTGGTGAGATCTGCATGTGATTATCAGAAAGGAAATAGTTGGTGAAACCAAATTAGGAATTTTATTACTCGCTAAGAAAGTTAATCAATTACATCTCAGATCTATATCGCATTACGTACAAGAGTTAGTAATCAAAATTTTCAGCTCTTTAGTATTTTATAAATTTGTCAAAGCTGATTATGCAAGTTTTATAACAATAATTTATTACTACTATATTATATACACTTGCTTCTATTTCACTCTTATATTATTGTCTTTTTTCTCTGTTTTTACCATTGTTTGTAGTTTGCTTGTCTTTGGAATCTCTATCTGGATTATATATCAATTAATTTCTAGGATTTTAGGTATTATTATTATTATTATTATTATTAAAAAAAAAAGAAAAAACTTATAAATCGCAATTTTACCAGGAAAATGCCAAAATTGCCAGCTATCTTGGAATCTCTCGATGATGATACCAAAAATATATTATAGAATGGGTGGATATTGTTCGAGAAAAACATATTTCAGATAAGGATTTTGACAGCGACGATGATGATAGCGATGATGATGATAGCGATGATGATGATAATGTAACCTATTATGGAGACCCTCTTCTCATAATCGAATGGAATGAAGCAGAATTAGCTCAACAAAATGTTCAAAAAAATACAGTACTGACTTGTATATATATTAATTAGTTCAATTTTTATCAATTAAGGAGGTCTTTAATATTGCATAATAATATTTTGTTCGACAGATATTCGCACATTTCCTGGATGCAATGATTTTCCAGGTGGTGGTCAACCTCAATCAAGCTCCCTTTTTTATATTGTTGGTACACGAGGTGTTTTGGGTGTTCCGGCTCAACAAACAATGTTTAATATTATACATGGGCTTCAAAGAATATATGCACTAAGAGATGTACCTTCTTTAGGAAGGGTCTATACTGTGGCTGCAGAAAAAAAAATATACATTTGATGCTGCAGAGATTTATGGTGTTTTTGCCTTGTAATTAGCATATCAGTTTTAATTTTAATAAATATTACATGCATAAAATGCTAATTGTGATAATAACATTAATGGTTGTAGTGTCACATTTATAACACTGTGCATAAATAAATGGTGTAAACAAAGTTTACCAACAACAAACATTACGTGTTTAATTTACCATAATAAATTTACAGACTTTATAGAAACTGGCTTTAGAAGTTTAAAGTTTTTAAGCGTGAGTGGAAAAGAGTAAATTTTTAGTTCATTATATGTAAAATTTCTATTTCTTCATTCATCAATCTACCTTGAGTAGTGTTGGTGGTAGAATTACTGAATTACGGCATTCTACCATATGGTAGAATTAATTACGGCACAGCACCCAATTGCCGTAAATATTATGTGCCATAATGCTGCAATGCCATAATGCTGTAATGCCGCAATGCCGCAATGCCATAATGCCGTAATGCCATAATATCATAATACTATAGACATTTGCATGGCAATAATGCGATACTGTAATACTATAGCTAGGGATGGGTCTATAGTCGACTATAGTCGACTATTAGTTGTAGTCGATATTTAGCCGACTGACGGCTTAGATGACTGGCTAAATTTGTAGTTGGTGCCAGATTTTTAATTTTCTGGCTAATAAAAGTGATAATTAATACTAAATTTGATATGAGACTATGTCAGCAGATCTACACCATTTGAAAATAGAGGAACCCTTTATTTATAATTCTGGTCAAATTTGCAGATCATTTGACCAGATCTA
>CAJVPY010002472.1:0-16114 GCA_910591965.1 Dentiscutata erythropus | reverse complement strand
GGAAAGAGAGTACATAATGAAGATATTCAAGGCAGCATAGTTGCAAAAAAGAAAGAAACAAATTATATCAAAAATGCAAAATTGAATTTCAATAAAAGTGATAGGAAATTGCTAATGCAATGTCATAATCAAAATGAGGATTACAAATTTTCATTAATTTTCTCAGAATGTGAAATACCAGATCATGGTACAGAGTATACAGCAAAACTAATTTCTCTAGTTAAAAGTTTTAACAGTATGAATATAGAGACAGAACAGCAAATAATTCCTGATAAAGAACAGATTGTAGAAAAACAACCTAATTGTAAAAAAGAAGTCCAAGAAGTCTCTAAAGAATTGAAAAAAGAGAAAGACATATAAAGCTCGATAAGGGTATCTGAAAATTTATTGCCCCAAAACAAGCATTTAGTCAATAAAACTGAACATTATAAAGAAAAAAAAAATCTAGAGTTGTATTTCAAAACTGGAATTTACCTTTTGGAGTAAATTTGACAAGAATCAAAAGATGCTTTAATTAATATGGAAGAGTAGAATTACTAGAATAGCGCACTTTGAAAAGATTAATAGCAGCATACATAAAGATCATATATAGAAGTAAGAAACAGAAGCTAAATTTGCAAAATGCTTGGGCTATATATTTTGAAGAAGGCAAGACAAGTAGAATTATAGCAAGTAAATTTGATGTTAAGAAGTTAGAAATAAGAAAAAAGTACAGATTGATACTTAAAAGCATTCTTAATCTGGCATCTGAGTCAGTTCTAATGAGACAACTAAGAAGGTTTAAAGCAAAGTTGGTGTTTAAGCTTACTAATAGAAATAATAATTCAAGTTAAAATGCTCTAGTCTATTTTGTGTTATTAGAGGACCTCAAAATGGCAAAGGCTTCGGTATAATATTACTTTTACAACAAACTAGAGTGGAGTAGAAATGAGCATCATGAATCTGATGAAGATAATAGCTTCAAAGAAAATCGAGACATAATTAACACAAGTGGAATTTACCATAATCAATACTTAAAAAACCAAGGAGTATATTGTAGACAAAACCTTAAAAGGAGAAGATCACCTAGTAACAGCAATATTAGACAAAGGAAAATTATAAGCAAAAATTTCAGGTCCTGCAGTAACACAAGAAAGCCACTTAGAAAAATAGAAGACAATAGATTAAATAGACAGTATCACTTACCAAATAAAGTAGCAACTAGTGCAAATAAAACTGAACTAGGTAATGCAAAAGAAAAGAAAACTGAGAAATATCGCCTCTAATGAACTTAAGATAACTACAAATGCCCTAAATTATGAATTAAATTGTGAATTAAAGTTAGTATGTCATAATATCAATAGACTTAAATTGAACAATCATAAGCTTTTACATTTAGTTAACTGGGCAAAAGAGAAAGAAATAGATATTATAGAAATTATAGAAACAAATATTTTAGACAGGGAAGATCATTTTATTTTTGAATCTAAGAGCTCATTTAAAGATTATTGGTTAAGCTCATGCCCTAACAAAAAGAAAGGATCAGGAGTAGGAGTTCTTATTGGAGAAAAAATCCACAAATTTATAGGAAATATCAAAAGACACAATGAATACCTATTAGAGCTTCACATAATATTAAAATATTTAAAGTTAGCAGTATTAATTATATATCTTTCACCAAATGATGAAAATCAAATCAAGCTAATTCAACAACAAATTGAAGAAATATGTCTCAACAGGGCATTAAATTTTGAGGTAATAATTATGGGAGACTTTAACTATATAATAACACCAGAGCTTGATAAACAAAGCCTTAGTAACAAAGTTATATACAAAAAGCTTTCTTTACATGAATGGATGTTAAGTCAGAAATTTGTAGATACATTTTGTTATTTAAATCCTGATTCACAAGCTTACACATGGTCAAATGGTAACACAGCCACACAGATCGACCAAATTTGGATTTCCGAAGATGTAGTAGAAATTCTATATAATCAGAAATTCTAGATATGGACTGTATAACAGGAAGTGACTACAACACAACATTAGTTAGCTTAAATAGCAAAAGTAATATGCAGAACCAAGCTTATAATACTACTAAAGCTACAAAGTTTCACTTAAAATTCTTAAATGATAAAGCCACAACTGAAAACTGGAATGATTACAAATCTTCACTGCAATACTTTTTTGACAAGTGTGCATCCTTATTAATTGCATTAAACAAAGATATTAGTATAATATCTCAACAAGACATAGATTATATTTGAGTTTCTATTGAAGCAGGAATATTATATGCTGCTAAAAAGAATATTCCCTCAAAAAAAATACCAAACTCAACAGAAAACTCAACATTAACTAAAAAAAAAAATACAAAGCTACCTTTACATGAGGACACAATTAGTATTAGCAAAATCTGCCAGGAGCTGAAAAGAATAGCACAGGAGAACAAAGAGCAAAAGGCCATACTGGCAGTTCCAGAAAAAAGAAGACAAGAAATTAAATTGTTAAAATATAAAATAAACTTCAGGTATGAAGTAAACATAGCATTAGATGATTTGGCATTAATAGAAAAATGAGTTCAAGATATTAAGAGGTGGCTTTACATTTTCAATCAAAAATGGGCAACAGCACTTGAAAAACAAAAGAATAAAAGAATCAAATAATTTATTAACCAACGTTGCTTTATGATTCAAGATGAACAAGGAAAAATGTTAAAGAGTATTCTGGATAAACCATACTCAAAAGCCAGGCTAGATAAAATATTAGAAAAAATTGATAATGATTTTCAGTTATACATAAACCCAAAAGATGTCTTAACCAAAACTCAGAACTTCTTTCAAGATCAATACAACAAAAGCAGCCCAAAGATTAACCTTCTCACTCCAGAATGAGAAAAAATATATAAACCACAATTAGAAATAAATGAGACTTAGTATACAAGCTTAGAGAATGATATCTCATAGTTAGAATAGCACAGTATGCTCAAAGAGCTCAAGAACAATATGGCACCTGGGATATTAGGAATTGGTTATATATTGATTAAACAAACAAATCAGTTAATGCATGATTTTTTTAGAAAATTTAGTTCATTATGCCTAAAATCTAGGAAAATCCTGACTAAGTGGAAGTACAGCCAGATATACTCAATACCAAAATCAGCTAAATAGAATTGTACTCTAAATTCTTTAAGACCAATAGCACTTTTAGAAACATTCTGCAAGTGTGTAACGAAGATTTTAGCAACGCGTATTTCAAAAATTTTGACGAAAAACTCAATCCTTAAAGAACCAAACTATGCAGGCTTACCGGGAGATGCGACAGCTAAGGTGATATACATACTTAGCAGTATTACAGAAGATACAAAAGAAAAAGACAAAGAACCATGGCTTCTGTTCCAATATATGCAAAAAGCATTTGACTCAGTTTCACTCCAAATGCTTAAATTGGCAATGAAAAGAATTCGAATACCAAGCACTTCGATAAATTTTATTATTAGCCTATTTAAAGATAGAAAAACTAGAATTCTAACAGCAGTAGGTCCCACAGAGAACATTATAGCATCAGATAGTAAGTGCTATCTCTGTTGGTATGGAGAATATTTTATGATTCACTGATACATAAAGTTCAAAGCAATGCAAAGTTTGGGTACACAGTCCTTCTAAAGGAGCTACTAAACCTAAGCCAAAATACTTTTAAGGAAACAAAATATCGACAAGCGGCTTTAGCTTACGCAGATGACACAACATGGATAGCTAATAGTAAATTACAACTAGAAGCAACTCTAAAGATTGCAGAAGAGTTTTATGCAATAAATGATATAAAAGTAAATCCAAAAAAGTCAAAACTAATAGTAATCAACCTATCTGAAAATACAAATAACAGAAATATATTATTAGCAAATGAGAAAGTAGAGGCTGAAAAAAGCAAAACACTTACAAGATTTCTAGGAGTATGGTTGAGCAGTAAAGCCCAGTTTATTTCAATCAAAAAAAGGCCAAGCTTTTAGTTCAATTAACCATTAAGACAATAAAAAACAAGAAGCTTATGCTAAGCCAGCTAATTTATTTAAACAATATGTATTTGATTCCAAGGCTATGTTATATACTGCAAGTATCTAATTTTTCTAAAAATGCTTTAGATACAATATATCAACCTATGATTAGATTAATAAAAAACAAGATCAAGCTACCTCGCACAACAAGCAACTTTTTATTAGCATATAGAAATTTAGAAAATTGTAAATTTCTCTAGCAAGAACTCTTAACACAGCAAATAACAGATCTGCAACGTAGACTAAATAGTTCAGATCAAGATGGTTAATTAGCAAAATTTTGAATCAAGCAAGGTTTGTTGAATGCAAATATCATTAATAGAAGCTGGATATTTAAATCAGACCCAACTTTGATGCTGATTTGGAAAAATAATACAACTTGCTCAACATTGCACAAGTCAAAAGATTTTAATATAAGTATTCAACCTGTTATTGACTAATGGCTTTTTCTTAGAACTGGCCCACAAATCAAAGAAGTTATAGATGCAGCTCTTTTTGTAAAGTTGTATAAGAATTTAGAAGGTCTAGGTATTATATTTCGAGATCAACTATTAGACAAGGAGGAAAAAAGACTTCTAACATGGCAGCAGCTTAAAATAGCAAAAGGCAAAGCTAAAGTAGGGAAAAAAGTAAAGTAGTTCTCAGTTATAGAAACATTTATTAGAAAATCCTATAAGCAGAGAGATCAAAGAAATACATCAAACCCCAGGGCCAAATGATCTTGTGCTGGTAATGCTAATAGTGCCAATATCATCAGACAACAGAAAAAGAGAATAAATTTTGATAAACAAAGAAAATGAGGATTTAAGACAAGAAAGATAATAAAAAAAGGCAAAAGTAAAGTCCTCACAGAACATTGGTTAACAAAAGAAAATAGTTTAATGTCAGGGTATGTTGAAGTAGAACAAGTTACCGAAACATCATCATCTGAGCAAAATGGGAAGTATAGTTGGATCAATCAAAGCAACATACTTATAGTAATCTTAAAGCTACTACAAAAGAACAATCAAAAGTATATCCCTAGATATAAAGATATTATGTCTAGCAAAAGCAGCAAGTGCAAGATGTCAAAACTTGGTAGAGGAGAAAGATTATTATGTGGGTTACAGAGCATAGAATCATTAGATAAACAGCTAATATTAGATCAGAATTTTAATATAGAGTTGGCAAATAATTTAAAGAATAGTTTAGATTTAAACATTAATAGTAACAGAAGTAACTTTTGAGTATACACAGATGGGTCACTAATTCATGAGGTAGATAGTTGTAGTATGAGTATTGGTTGGGTACAGGTAGATGAGAAACAAAAAACGTTATTATGGGAGGAATCTGCAAAATTAAAGAATTGGCCGTCATCAACAAAGCCCAAACTTATCACAATTTGGTTAGCTCTCTTTACTATTCCAACAAGCAGTAATATTTGGATCTTTTCAGACAGTGCAGCAGCGATTGCCAGTATAGAAAAAATCAAGAGTGAATGGAGATTTAACAAAATCTTCAAAGAAAAGAACTAGGACATTTTAGTCAAAATAGCAGATCTTATTAAAGCAAAAGAGATTAATTTAGAGCTCAAAAAGATTAAGGGTCATAGTGACAACAAGTGGAATGATAAAGCAGATGTACTAGCAAAGAAAGCAACATCATTCCCACATCCAATGAACATCCACTTGAACCTGAAAACAAGAATTTCTTTTCTATTATTTTGGGGTAATCATAAAATCGAAAAATCAACCAGGCCCACTCTCAAAAAGATCTTTGAAACCTGGAATGGTACAAACTAGAGATTAACAAAATTAATCAGAGTCATAGAACCTGAAATAAATAATCCCAAATTAGATTGGCATACATATTGGAAAAGGATAAAGATGTTAAAAGATGTTAAATGTAATATGCTACAGAAAAGCAAAAAGCTCACAACATAGCTGAAATGCCTTTCGGGAAACTTGCCGGTACTTAGAACCTTGGAGACAAGAAGACCAGACATCTATACAAGCAGTAATTGTATAGTATGCAATATCAGCACTGCAGAAACTCAAGAATACTTGGCAGAATGTTCTTTCTACAAATCAATATGGCAACACATTGAGAATACAGCAGTTGATTTAGTATGTCCAAATTTACAAGCGGAGAAAAATATCTCTGTTCAAAAAGCCTCCTTTATGAGATTTTAATCAGGGTCAGAGAAGCTAATAAAAGTAAAAAAAAAGAAAGCTCTGGATTAAAGGCTTATCCACTATAGACACTTTTGATAGAATAAGAATCTCTTAAATTTGATAAAAACAACTGCAAATTTGATAAAACTTGCTACACATATGATCTGGAATGGTTTTTATAACTTTATATAGAAAGACAGATATATTAAGGTCAATGAATAAGAAAAAGAGCAAAATATAAAAAAGAAAAACAAGAGAAAATCGATTGAAAAAGAAAGCAGTACAATGTCTAGTCCTAGAAAGAAAAGAACCAAAATTAGAGTTAAAGGAAAGAAATTATTAGTAAAGGAGAAAGAGATAAGAAAAACATGGAATAATGCTATTTTGAGTTGGATACAAAAGGGTGTAAACCATTTGAACAAGCTCTTAAAGAGAGCTCTTTTTCTAGCTTATCCATAAGCTAGTGTGATGGGTTGCATCTAGGTATCTATATAGGCAACCAGGTGAAGTCGGGCTTTTAGTTAATCTTAGAAATAAATGTATATGGTCCGGTGCATAAAGATTTGCACATCACCAAACATGGGTATGATTTATGGCAAAAAAAATTTTTTTTGTAGTTATGCATTGCAGCCTAAAATTTATATATTTAGTAAAGTGTAACCAAATGTACCTGCAGTATTAATTGTTTCACCATACAATGGATACTTTTTTCTTAAACCGAAATGGAGCATCACTGACAGAGAACGAAAAGTCAATAATAATCAACATTCACAATTATTTTTCAGGTACAAAATCTGTAGGAAATGATCATCTAAAGCTTATATTACGCAGGCGAGTTGCTGAAGTATTGGGTGTTTCTGAAAGAACAGTTGGAGCTGTAGTAGCAGACTAGAACAAGTGCAAGGATAGTACATTCACACCAAAAAAAATTCTTGGGTGGCCCAAGTTTCAATCTGATAAAAATATCGCTAAACTTTTGCATACAAAAATTCTTAATGCAAACAAAATGGGCAAACCACTTTCTGCACCTATTCTATGCCAGTTACTTCCTGAGCATGGATATTCATTTTCTAAATAGAAACTTCTTTGGGTTTTACATCTTTTGGGCTATTATTTTGGCAAGAGGGAATGAAGAAATATTCTTCACGAGTCTCCAAATAATGTTGCATTCCATTGCCGCTACCTTCATTTCTGTTTTGCTAATTTAGAAAGCAATAATGATGTTCCACAGTGTTCTGAGGTTTTCTAGACAAGTCTTATTATCACCTACATTATGTCTCACATAATACATGGGTTCTCCATCAAGGAGTTGTTTTAAATCCTGGGCATGGTCCATTGGTAGTGATTTTTGGTACAATTATTGTGTTCTGGAATGGTAGTACTAACAAATTACATGGTGAACTTGTTCCAAACTCTGTCTATATTTGGAATCCAGCAATTAAATCTGCTAGAAACCGTGAACAAAAAAAGAATAATGCTGAAGAATGGAATGATATTCCTAATGCTGTTAAAAATGCCAATATTGTACCTAATCAAGTAGATTACTATAGGAACTTCAATGCAAAGATTTTTAAAGACCTTTTTTTAACTCTCTGTAGAATGCTTTATGAAAAGTATAGGCCAGTAAATATTCACATGGATGGGGCAAGCTATCACAAACGATGGGTTGAAAGTATCCCGACATCAAGTACAAAAAAGCAAAAAATGATTGACTGGTTATCTGCCTATAATATTTCTTTTTCTAGTGACTTACAAAGACCTGAGCTCTTGAACTTGGTTCAAAAGAACAAAGAGAAGATACTATTTATGTGTGTTGAAAAAGCAAAACAATACAATCATCAAGTTTTTTTTACTCCACCCTATTACTGCGAACTTCAGCCAATTGAGGGTGTTTGGCAGTTGTAAAAAATGAAGTTGCAAGTTTAGGTACAAAAACAAACCTTTTGTCTGTTCGTAATATGCTTTTAGATATATTTAAAAAAAAATTAATTCGCAAGTTATAGTAGGGTTTTGGCAAAAAACACTTAAATTTGCTAAAGAATATCGTGAGTCTGATGAGACTGTGCATTTAATTGAAGAAGAAATTGATGATATTGATGACTCCGATAGTAATGAATAAATTTAGTCTAAAATTTATTTTTTTGTATTTATGAATATATACTGTCATAGTTTAAATAAAAAAAAGAGTTTGCTTAATTAATATTTTTTTTTATATTTGGTTTTTTGATATGCAAATATTTTTGCACCAGACTATATAAATTAAATGTACTAAAAACTAAGAGGTCAAGTCACGGCAAGACCTGTCAAAGAATAAAAAAAAAAAAAAAAATTTATAAGTTTTTTTTTTATTATTTAAAATTTTTTATTATAATATTTTTTTTGTTGTATTCTTATATTTTTTGCTAAGTTTTTTTGTTATTTTTTTTGTTATTTTACAGAGTTTTTTTTTTTTCTTTAATTATATAGGCTGTGATCTGAGAAAAGGGGCCGAAATTGACAAAAAAAAAGATCTTCAGAAAATCAATTTTTATATTGTAAATCTTATAATAAATTATAAGAAAAAGCAAACTTTAAAGAGCTATACTGCAAAATTTTATTAATACAACTGCTTTTGTGTCTTAAGTGAAAAATGATTCTAATCTTATTCTAAATTAATTTATATGAAAAAATATCTTTTGAAAAATTTGTCAATTTCAGCCCTTTTCTCAGATCACAGCCCATATGAATATTTAGTATATCATTGGTAATCTCTTCCTAACTAGTATTCTAATTAGTTATCAACTGCCACAGATGTCCCAGGTCCCTTTCCCTGCGGTGTTACAGTTCCTGAATATTTAATTTACTACTAAAGAGACTTACCAAGCTTTATAGCCCAATATAGTTGTAATTAATCTCTATTTACCTCACTATTGGTCAATACATCTTGTGAAGTTTGCTTACCTGACTCCAGGTACCTCTGGATCATTAGATAGTGGGGGTATTCCCATTTGCTAAATATCACATTTCCTACACATATATCTATCTAGACTTCAGCAATCTACATCATGGCTCTACCTATACACTTGGGGTCAAGACTAACTATTGAACCTCTATGATTATCTACTTCTGCTCATATTAGATTTACAACAACTTCAATACCCACATTTGGTGCCATCTTCTTACCTGGATTCTTTATTGGTCTCTCTCTTACTTCCAGCTAGCAACCCAGCAAGGTTGGTCTGCACAGGCTTTAGGTGTTTGAAGGATACCCTCCCCTTGGTATATACTTTTGGAGTGTATGTCCTTTTTTTCCAGTGCGACAGAACCCAGCAGTTCAGCTGGTATGTCCTTCGCCATTAGGATTTGGTCATTCAGTTCTTCGATCTCGGGCCCTAGTTTGAATTCAGCCCTTATGTAGTATCGTCAAAGATCATTACTATTCCTTAACTCGGGACTTCCCAAATGGGTTTTCAGTTATTTCGGTTCCTCAGCTTTATTGCACAATTGCTTCCATTACTAGATGATATGACCGAAGTTACAGATTTATCTAAGATCCAACCGATAATCATAACCGTCAACTATAATACAAGTCTATTTTTCAAAATTTGTCATTCATGAGATTCGAACTCTAGACCTGCCACTTGGAGAGGGTGACAACTAGACCACTACACTAAGTTGCCACATTTTACAGAGTTTTTTTATTATTTTATAAAGTTTTTTTTATTACTATATTTTATAGAATTTTTTTTATTAAATTTTTTTTATCATTTTATAAAGTTTTTTTTTAATTATTTTACAAAGATTTCTTTTAGTATTCAATTAAGTTTTTTTTTTTAATTTAGCAGTCTTGCCAATACTGTTTATTAGATTTACGCTTAGATATTATTAGTTACAAATATTACAAGTACAATTACAACTATTTAATAAATATTACTAGTATTAGCTCATCTGGTTACTAACTTGAGTACCTATATATGATCTGCTATATGAGATTTATCTCCTTAATAATTGTCCTGCAATTGAACCAGTTACTAATTCTATGGATAGTTCTCAAACCTATTCTATTATATATATCTTGCTTATATATTACTATACAATATCTACCAACTAACTTTTATCTCTTATCACTTATTATATTACTTCTAATTTAGTTTTTGTATTACTTTCAAATTGGTATCTTTCAAGTAAACTCTCTTTGTGCTTCCAGTTTGGTGTTCTTAGAGAAGTTACTTTAAGAGCCTAGCCATATCTCAAACAGTTATTTGTTGTTAAACTAGGATGTTATTTCATATCGATTCAGATATTTGCATTATATACCACCAAATTAGGCTACTGATTCTTTTATAGTACTTCCTATCAATATAATGTTACAGAAGTCTAGATTCTTAGAACAGGAGTTATGTACTTTATTTAATCACTATTACAAGCCAGTACCCCAAGACTCATGCTTCTGCCAAATTTTATCATTGACTTCTATATAGGTTGTGCAACATATTACTTACTAGCTATCTTTATTTTGTACTACTGAATTGCTTGTTTCTATACTTTTTGTGATTTTTTTTAGCTGATTTTCCTTGTTTCTTTGATAAAGCCATCCTTTTACCACAGCTCTTTACTATATTTACTGCTTCTTTTACCAATTCTGGATATACTGCATATATCTGTCCTTCTAATCAAGATTCCAATACCACCTTAGGGTTGTTGGTGCTACCTTTTCAATTGTGAATTTACATGCACAGTCTTCTGCAGTAAACCTTCTGTAACCCATGTTATATGCAGTATCTAGTCTTCTTTATAGTTCAGGCTTCTTCCAAGAATTCTTTATAGGCCAAATATATATATTACATGGTTTTACTATAACAGGGTTTTACATTTAAAAGCTCCCAAAGATTACAGAGATAATTAATTAAATTAATTATTACTAGCTATAATCAAACTATCAACCTCATTTGTGGAGAGTTAGGCATCTAGACTACTAGGTTACAAGACTTTAACTCTTTTTTTTTTAATTGACTTGAATTTTCTTTTTTATTAATAATAATAATAATCTTTCAAATTGGATTAAAAAAATTAAATATAGTTAAATTATACAATAACAAATGTTTTGTCATTTGGCTTCAATTTTTAGTTTTAGCTTTAAATTAAAAAATTTTAGTCAATATCAAGTAATCTTACATAAATTTTTAAAGTTTAACCAATTTTGTTAAAAAATTATTAAAACATGTAAATACTTAAACATGCCCAAGTATAAATGGGCGGTCAAAAGTAGAAACCACCGAATTTCACCTTTTTTAAAAAAATGAGTTTTTAGATTATTCAGATATAACTTTTAATATTAAATCTTTTTAAATTAATAATGAAAATATAATCAATTAGTAAATTTTAAAGTTATAATCATTTAAAAACTTTTAAATTGCAAAACGACAAAATCTAAAAATAGATCAATGTCTAACATTACACAATTTGGCCACAGTAGATCTACAAAAATTAGCCAATCAGTTGAAATAACAAACAGGTTTATAATCTGAAATTGTTATTTTTAGGTTTGTTTTGTTTTGTGTAACAAAATATGATTTACCAATTATCTTAAAACTCATGATCATCAAAATTTAGCGGTTTCTACTTTTGACCGCCCAAATATTCTGAATTCTTTATAAATCTTAACTGCAAAGCTGAAATCATGTGACATATTATGATATAGAGGATATCTAGTAAAAACTTCTGATATAAATATCCCCCAAAAAATAATAAATGTCTGATTCTTGTTCCATTTGTATACAACACTTCCTGTACAATATAGGAAATCTTACCAAAAAGTGCTTTAGAACTTGAGTCTTATAACTTTGCTTATATAAGCCAAAATCAGCAATGTAAGAATTATATATATTTTGATTAACTATATTTCCCAAATGAAAATCTTTATGTAAGAATTATGCATACTTTGAATAACTATATTTCCCAGATAAAAATCTATATGAATTAAACTGGCTTCCTAAATTTCTTAAGCCCGTCAGCTATATAATAGGTTAGTTCATCATATTTTACTATCTAAAAATTTTCAGAGACTTTCCTGCTTCACATACTCCATGGCCATCATGTAGTTACCATCTTATAGGTTTTTAGCAATTCATTAAGTCGCAATTGCAGAATTGCCACATGCTTAAATAAGATTACTATACTTTGTAATCATAAATTAAAATAAGATTCGTACGTACTTCTAATATTCTCATTTTACAAACATCTAATCGCAAACTTCTCTTCTGTTCATTCTTCTTCTAATCGAATTCTTTGATATATCCATTAATCCATACTGCCTTAAAAATAATGCCAAAGCCTCCTTTGGCTAGATACATTATATTTGTAAGTTTGCTAAAAGGTATATATTCAATAATCTTTTTGCATTAAGTTGTGTTTGTCGAAATAATTAATCAACATCATGATTATTGCTTGTCCAATTATGAAAAATTTTCTCAAATCTTAATAGAATGTTAAAAAGTATAAATATAATATAGCAGGGTGAATCTCGCCCTGCCAATTAGCGAAATCTATGCCAATCATCTAGATTAGGTAAAACTTGAGAAGTAGCGCAGATTTCACCCTGTAAAATAAAAGCTTTCTTTACAAAAACCTTGATTTTTTAAAAATATAAACAGCAGCATATATCTAACATATAATAAAAGTCTTAGTAAGCTCTGTTAGCTCTCTTGTAAGAAACTTCTTAATATTATAAACATATTAGAAATATATTAGAAATAATTTATTTATCACCTAGGTGAATTATTGACTTACACAATCACGGAAGAGGTAAAAAATAGATTTATTATAGGACAATTATATTATTAAATATAGGAATTTTTTATTTTATTCTGTTATTATTATTATTATTAGATTAATAATAGATTATTTTATACATAAAATTATATTGTATCTATATAACAAACATATTATTAGTAATGAAATTACAAGAGAGTTAGAAAAAAGAACAAAAATATATTATTATATGATTAATAATATATATTCAAAGTATATTTATTATATTATTATTTTAGATCATATAATAATAATATTATTAATATATAATAATATTGTTAATATATAATAAATATTTTGTAAACATATTTAGTAAAAACCATAGATTTCTGTAAAGTTGAATAAAGATATCTCGATTAGAGCTGCAGATGAAACTAATATTCAATGATGCACCGATGGTAAAACTAGTTATAGATAAAACTAATCTTCAATGGTACACCAGTTTCCTAGTGAAATTAATTGGTTCTCTAATCTCGATAAACAACTGACCAAATTCGATGAAATTTGTTTATTTGAATTCTATGAATCCAAAGAATTTAAATAAAAAATTTTTATTAAATTTGTTCGAGAATCTTCGCTCAAAGATTTAGAAAAATTCAAAATGCCTATTTAAATTATTAACCATACAAAATTATCATAGCAGATTCTCGATTTGATTGGCTGTACTATGTAAAAAATGTGATGATAATTGATAGCTTTTATATTTTCTAGCGATGGTTTCACGACAACTATCTGATTAATATTAATAATTCTTTATTGTTTTAATTCTACAAGCATGTAAAATTGAAATAAAAAAAATTTTACTTGGCTGTTATTAAGAAAACCTCAATTAAAGTTTAAAAAATCGTTGAAAATCATAAAAATTATGAAAAATGGCTACGTTTATGATTTTTTAAATTTAACCAAAAATTTGTTGATAACTACTGGGTCAATTCAATGAAAATTTTTTTTACTCTATAGATTTCTAGAATTAAATAAAAAAATTTTTATCAGATTTGATTGAGTAGTTTTTGAGAAATAATTACTTTAAGTGAATAAAATCACAGTTTTTTTTTTTTTTGCAAGAGATATAAAACTTTAAATGGAGATATTTAACGAAAATTTTTTATTTTGACTCTAAATGTTTGTAGAATTAAAATGAAAAAATTTTATCGAATTTGGCCATGTGGTTGTTGAGAAATAATTGATTATATTTTTTAAAAAATTTGAATATATACATTACAATTTTAATAGTTAAAATTTAAATAAATATTTCTCAATAATTACTTCATCAAATTTAATGAAAATTTTTTAATTTTACAATTATGTAGAATTAAGATAAAGAAAATTCATCGAATTTTGGTTCAGTAAATATTAAGAAATTTTTCATTTAACATTAAAAAATTTTATGTTCATTAAAAAAAAAAACACAATTTTATATTTACACTGTAAACAAGAATTTCTTAATACTTACTAAGCCAAATTCAATGAAAATTTTTTTATTATAATTCTACGGATTTGTAGGATTAAAATAAAAAAAAAATCATTAAATTTGATAAGTAGTTATTATGAAATATTTTTTAAAGTTTAACAATTAAATTTGTAAAATTTTTTTAAAAATATAATCAACTTTTTTAAAAAATATAATCAGTTTTTTTAAAAAATATAATAGATTAAAATAAAAAATTTCATTTAAATTGATCAGATAGTTACAAAGAAATCTTCATTCAAAGGTTTATTTTTCTTGTAAAAAAAAAAACTGCTCAATTTGTTTTTTACTTATCATAAATTTATTATTTCTCAATAACTACTCAATCAAATTTGATGAAATTTTTTTACTTTAATTCTAAAAATCTATAGAATTAAAATAAAAAAATTTATCGAAATTGATCCAGTACTATCCTCCTCTTGTATAGTCACCTCATATAATTACTTCTTAGTAAAACCCTTTTTATAATCACGCCAAGGCCTGCAACACTTTACTAATAAACTTATAAAAAAATACTTCTTTATAAGCACATCATAGTAAATACCTTTATACAATTACACAATTTGCATGATACAGACTGCGTGATTATAGGGGAGAAAGACTGTAGTTATCGAGAAATTTTCATTTAAGCTTAAAAAATCATAATCATAACCATTTTTCTCAAGAATTATCACTGACAATTTTGTTGCAAATTTGGACCAGCATCAGGAACACAGAAAAATTATTTGATTTAAAGCGAAAATTTCAATTGATTTTTGTAAAAATTTCGATTTATTTCGATTGGACCAGCATTAAGAAAAAAACAATGATAATTCTGGCTGAAATTAAAATGGTGAAAATTATAAGCCAATCATTTTATATAACATGATACAAATTTTATAGCAAAAATTTCAATTTTATATAATAAAATTTTGATTTCGAAATATTTCCATGTTCCTGACTGGCAAATCCTCGATTTTGATTAGCTAATGGCTGAGAATCTTCAAAATTTTGGCCTGCATTACATAATTATTTACCAATTTCTGGCCTGAATAATTCCTGCCTAATTTTTTGATTGTTGCTCTTAGCCAATCAAAATCGAGAATCTGCCGTAACATAATAATTCAAATAGGCGTTTTGATTTTTTCTAAAACTTTGAGCGAAATATCTCGACAACCACCTGATCAAATTTATGTTTTTATTTTTTATTTGAATTCTTTGAATTAATAGAACAAATAAAAAATTTCATCAAATGTAGTCAGGTGGTTATTGAGATATCTTTACTCAAAGTTTGGTATAGCTTTTATTTTGACAGGTGAAATCCGCGATACATCTCGGGTTTTACCTGTTTTGAAGATCCTAAAATAGGCAAAACTTTTACTAGTTGATTGACGCAGATTTTACTAATTGGGGGACGTCTAAAGCGGAGGCAACTGATTTAATCATTTTTTAAATTAATTTTAGAGTTAGATTAGGTTATTCATAGTTATATATAGTGTTCTGAATAATCCAGATTCGTCGGATTTGGATTATCATCCAATCCGAACCATAAGATCAGCTTGGACCAAAAGTTTCAGATTGCCCAGATTAAGCCTAATTTTGAGATTTGGGTCCAGTTTTTTTTTTCACATTGCACTAATATATAAATTCCAAGTTGACCATATTAAAATATTTAGCCATTAAATACTTCGGATT
>CAJVPY010002471.1:0-16115 GCA_910591965.1 Dentiscutata erythropus | reverse complement strand
ACCTGGTCGCTCGGTTCTCCGATCTTGGGCCCAGTTCGAATTCAGCCCTCCTGTGGTACTATCAAAGATCATTGCTACATCCCAACTTGGGACTTGCCAAATGGGTTTTCAGTTATTCTGGTTCCTCAGATTTATTACACCAAAGCTCCCATTACTAGATGGTGTAACCAAGATTACAGATTAAGATCCAACTGATAATTGACAACTGTTAACTGAAACACAGATCTATTTTTCAAAATTGTTGTCTGTGAGATTCAAACTCTAGACCTGCTGCTTGGGGGTGACAACTCTACCACTTCACTAAGTTGCCACACCCACTTTTATTTATTTATTTAATATAATTAATTTTTAAATATAAGCCAAAAAACAAATCAGATATTTTGAAACAGTTAATATAAGAAGCCTTTAGCTTGTTTATTTATAGTAAATATTTTAAAATGTCTAGCTTGTCTGAAGTAACTACTGTTGAATCTGAGTACAAGTCCAACTTTGTCTAAAGTAATAGCAACTGAATCTAATATAAAATCCAACTTATTGCAAATAGTGATATCAATATACATTTTCTGTCATTAGGAAGATATACAATTGTTCATAGCCAAAATCAAAAACTTATCGAATCAGCCAAACAATCATTTGATCAATTTTTTATTAGATGTTCCAAAATTTATAAGAATAGCTGTAATATAAACATGTGATTGTGATATTGATATCCAGTAGTTATAATTCTGAAAATAGTAGGTTCATTTAACTGTAATTAGTGTGCTATTGAAACCAAAATGAAATATGCTTCCAGAATTTGGATAATATTGCGCCAAGAGATAACTGTAAGTAGTTGCTTATGTAGTTTAGCACTGGTTATTAGTTTAAATATGTGATATTGATATTTGCAGTTATATAGCAGTTGAGTCTGTGTGGCTTAGCACTAACAAGCCTGCATAATGCAGACCAGCCATCAATATCAGCATGTGATATTGATATATTATGAAAATGAACAGATTTTTTTGGGAGTGAGGGAGGGAGGGTTGGTCACAAATTGTGGTCTGTCGTATAAGGCCCAAAAGAATAAATTTTTTTTCAAAAAAAATTGAAAAAGCTAATTCTTAGCAAATTAAAGTTGTGAAGGCCATTAGCTTAATTATATTAATGCAGGCTAACTATCTAGATATGTCAAAGCACTTTTGTTAGCTCTAGATGATTTCTATAAAAATCCTGCACATTACCCAGCTTATAATTTCCAGTTTCTATAAATTCTAGAATGGCTAAAAATTTCTTAAAAATCAAATCAATGAGTACTTAAGCTACCAAGTCAAAACAAGCAAAATTTATCGATTCAGTTATTGACAATTTTTTATGTGCTTAGAATTTATAAAAACAGCATAAACGCAAATTATGGTGAGAATTGTCTATATAGTAAGAACTGAAGCCTCTTGACTTGGGATGTTTAACCAGATTTGAAATCAATTATAAATCAAGTATATATTATTACCAGAATAATTTAGTCTATATAATAAAATTGAACTGATTTATCATCCCTATACTGAACTGCATAGAAATTTTCCATAGTTTCTGGCCAAATTATGTTAGTCAAAATTATATTAATATTGGCTGGATTTAAATGGTTAATATGGATAAACAGTCAAACTATTGGAAGATTTTATGCAGTTCAATCTCTACTATTAGTGGTTATACCTAGTTAACATTTAATCTAAAAGGTTAAAACCTTTAATAAAATCTAATAACTGGTATATAATCTATCAAAGAAGGTACCCGGATATAACCTCTATAAAAAAATAAGCAGCCATGTAATTTATTTCTTAAATTATAAAAATTTGATATAAACTTCTACAAAAGCATTATCATTATTTTATGACTATATTATAATAATAATTAATTCAGGGCATTCAATCAGGTCTTATAAAGAAATTTCAATCTTTAAGTTAACCGTAAGTTAACTGAATCATAAATATTAATTATTATTAATTCGTTAATAATCTTTTAATTCTGTTATTCGGGTAAGCTAGTGGTTAGCTAGTTATCATAATTTAGGTACGACCATTATTACTATAAATGGCCATATATAAGATCCTCCTGAATAGTAGACCACTGGGTACTAGGTACGTATGCAGATCTCAGGATCTTCTTGATTGAAACCCAAACATCTAGATTGCATGTTACAAATGCAAAGTGTGTGTATTTCAAATTTTTACTTTCGATGATACAACTCTCAGCCATGTACTGGACCCGGGTCTACTATAGGTATAAAATCAGTAGAATGTAACAGACCCGGGTCTTTTATATGGCCGTTTATGGTACTATTAAATCAAATCTTAACCATTAAACTGATATTGTATCTAATTAATAAATATTATCCAGTCAATTGTTATTAACAATGTATTTGAAATTGTGATTTTTCTAAAAAAATTGCCACTACTCAGCAAATATTGTAAATTTCGTGAAATGGGTAAATCTTACACGTAATTATAGTGCAAATGTTAATTTGCGAAATTTGAAATATATTAGTAGCAAGATTGGATGTTTTGGGTATTTTGTACCATATCCATGTTATATGGTAATTCATAAATTTGCGTTCCTGGTTTCGCGTGACAGCGTCGTACAGCTATGTTAAACCGGGTTTAATCGGTTTTAACATATAAAAAATAAAAACGGTTCCAAACTCTATGTAAGGCAATAGTTGTTCTATTGTCCACCCACGTGATATCGATCATTTGAAATTGAGTATATACGTATATTATATATATATATATATATTGTATATATATTTACATTACCTGTTTACTATTTGTATTACACTGGTGATGATTACCAGTGGCGATAAATAGCAAATTCCTTTTTAAAATATGATTCAGTATTGATTATGAGAATTTTTTTTTTTAATTAAAGAATTTTTTTTACAGTCTATATAATATGTATTTACTTGAGATTTATTATCATACTTTTAAAGATAATATTTTTCTTATACGCGTATTATATTAAGAACTTGACGTTCTGTTTGTAAAATTATGAAAATTATAAACCATAAACATTATAAAAGAAAAGAATATGTGTATATTTTTGAATTCAAAAAAAATATTATTAAAAGCTAAAGATTATGAGAAAAAATAAAGGGAAACGGCTTTTTTGAAAATAACAAGAATATGAGAGAAATAAAGCTAAAAAATAGTGTTTCGTTATATTAAATTTATAATTTTATTATTGAAATCATTAGGATTTTTTAGAGCTGCAAAATATTTGGACTGATTAATGCGCCATCAACCTGGCACACATTCAAGAATTGCTCAACCATTTTACTTGCATTAATTAATTTAGTTAATATAAAGAACATTTATTAATCAATGGGATTAAAAACAGCAAAAAAAGCCTACAAATTATGAGCATAAATTACTTATTCCCATTACGTAATACTTTCAAATCATTTCATTCGCATTAACCATTCACTCAGCACGTGACTATAATAACATTTATTAATCAATGAAATTAAAAACAGCAAAACAAGTTCACAAATCATGAATTTAAAAACTTATTTCCCATTATGTAATATCCTTCAAATCAGTTCATACATCAATTATTTCATTCAGCAAGTGAGTATGAAGAACATTACGGAATAAAACAAGTTCACAAATCATGAACATAAATACTTATTTCCCATTACGTAATACCCTCCAAATCATTTTACTAACATTAATTAAGGTTGTGAATATAAAGAATTAAAAACAGTAAAACAAAGTTTGCAACTCAAGAACACTATACTTATTTCCCATTACGTTATACTCCAAATAATTTTATTCATATTAACCATTTTAATTAGTATGTGAGTATTAAATTTATCGTAAGTTACAAAACATGACCCAGGTATTTATTTAAGCTGTTTTAATTTAAATTCCATGTAAGTCTGTTAAATTTTGATTATGAAAACTTGCAAATATTTCCATTATCAGCATACTGAAATACCATGAAGTATACATTAGTTTTTGAGTCACAAGTTAAACCATATATCTGAAGCTTACTGCCATATAATTTACATTGAGATTATGTAAAAAGTATTAGTTTATAGGATATTATATATGTTATTTAATACATTTTAGCCTACCTCGCTTAAAAAATCAACAGAATTTTGATTTTACTGTCTTTAAATCAGACAAGGTCTTGAGTGCAACAATACTGTTTGGTTCACGTGTTCTGTTATATGAATAATTGTTGTTGTTATAATTTTTAATTTTTTCAATTTTTCGTATGCCGTCCAACCAAGTCGTTTTATAATTTGTATAATTTTATCTAACCTTTCAAATGAAATCAATTCAATCACATCCTCATATGCCAAGGTTCTAAGTTGAAATGCTTTCACGCAATAATCAATATCCATATTTCTACTCGTCAATTGTGTTGTTATGATAAGGTCATATGACAGACACCATATTCTGCTGAGCTTTTAATAATAAACTTATACAGACCTGCCTATACCGAAATCGGGATATAGTGAACCAGATCAGGCAGAACGGATTGGTTATAATAATTTAGGCTGAACTCTTTTTTATCAGCCCAGGACTATATATATGTATATATAATTCGATATAACGAACTATCGTATGACTTTGCGAACATATAGTCATGAGATCCGAAATATTCCGAGAAGAAAATGAATGAACTTAAGGACAAGACAAAATTTTTTGATATTTTCCAAAACAGACCCGGTTATTAGCATAATTTATTGGTTAACTCTATATACCGAACTGTTCGATATAGTAGAGTAAGTTATATAACGAATTTACTCTATACCGAACAAAATCTTCCAGAACATGCAGTTCGGTATATCCAGAGTTGACTGTATTTTATTTCATCTGCTATATAAGTTGAAACATTATATCATATATAAATAGTTTATATGCTCACCGAATAAATTAATGCGAAATTTGATTAGGCGAGCATTATGTAAAGGTAAATGAGTGCTTGAGCACTTGATTTGTAAACTTCTTTTACTGATTTCAGTTCCAAAAACTTTAATACTCACCGACTAAATTAATATGAATAAAATGATTTAGGTATAGCTAAATGGTAAATAAGGATTTATTTTCTTAATTTGTGCTATATTTTAATTCAAATGATCAATAAATAATCTTTATACTCACTAACTAAATTAATGTGAATGAAAGGATTTGAAGGGTAATTAGTACGTAAGCTTTTATGTTCTTGATCTGTGAACTTAGTCTTCTGATTTTAATTCCAATGATTAATAAATGATCTTAATACTCACAGACTAAATTAATGTGAATGAAATGATTTGAAGAATATTACATAGTGGTACAGTAAATAGGTATTTATATTCTGAATTTACAGTATGAACTCGTTACTCATTGTAATTATAATAATCTTTATACTCACTCCCTAAATGAAATGATTTGAAAAATATTACGTAATGGTAAATAAGTAATTATGTTCTTAGTTTGTGAACTTTCTCTCAACATCAGCTGCAACATTGATAATTTTTATACTCACACACTAAATTTAATACGAATTAAATGAATTAATTTGATGGTAAACAGGTATTAGGTACTTTATTTGTGAACTTATTTTGCTAATTTTAACTCCAATAATTAATAAAAATCTTTATACTGAATGAACTGATTAATGCGAATGAAATGATTTGAAGGGATCATGTAAAAGGAAATAAGTTCAGTATTATGTTTATAATTTGTAAGCGTGTTTTGCTGCTTTTGGTTTCATTGATTAATAAATGTATTTTTTTATACTTACAGGATAAATTAATGCGAATAAAATAATTAATGTGAATGAAATTATTTGAAGGATATTATATAATGGAAATAGTATTTATGTTCATGATTTGTCAACTTGTTTTGTTGTTTTTAATTCCATTGATTAATAAATGTTCTTTATACTTACTTGCTGAATGAAATGATTAACGCGAATGAAATTATTTAAAGGGTATCAAATAATGTTTGCGAAACTTGTTTTTCCGATTTTTATTCCAATGATATCTATACTCACTCGCTAAGTGAAATTATTAATTTGAATGAAATTATTTTTTGAAGAGTATTATAAAATATTGTATAAGTAGTTATGCAATTGATTTGTGAACTTGCTTTGATATTTTAATTCTTGTAAAAATAAATTAATCTTTATACTCAGACTAAATTCATGCGAATAAATGATTTGAAAGATATTACGCAATAATAAGTAGTCATGTTAATAATTTGTGGACTTGATTTGTTATTTTAATGATTAATAAATAGTCTTTATACTCATTAACTAATTAATGCAAATAAAATGATTTAAAAAGTATTACATAATGGTCAAATAAACATTTATACAGTAAAACCTCCATAAGTGCACCCTCTATAAGTGCACACCCTCTCTAAATGCACGCTCAAGTTCTGGCCTAGATATATACATGCCCCTATAAATGCACTTTTTCTTATTGATCTTAAGTGCACGTTGTTAAAGCTTGGTCCCAAGAGCGTGCACTTATAGAGGTTTTACTGTATTCATGATTTATAAATTTTGGTTTGCTAATTTTAATTCCAATAATCTTTATACTCACTAACTAAATTGATCGAATAAAATAGTTGAAGGATATTACATAGCAGTCACACGATTTGTCACATCTAAAATTTTATCATATGATCGTCACAAATTACATAAATTGACGAAATTGCAATTTAAAAAATTTTGCTAAAACCTTAAACCCATACGTACTGTTTCTTTAAATAAAACTGTTGCTGAGGTTTCTACGAATCAAATGATATGAGAAATGTAAAAAATGACCTTCTTCTTATAAACTACCACTCCCTTGAATATGTTCAACTATTTTGACTACTTTCGCTTGATCTTTTTCAGGCTAACAACTTTTTTGCTAAAAAAACGTTCTATTAGGTGCATTGGAGGGAGAGTTTTTGCCAAAATGCATGTGCGAAGAGCTGGTACATTATAAATGTAATGAAGAAAATCAAGGAAACCCGTTTTACAGTACGTAGATCACTTAGTAATTTTGACGTTTTTGTTGTATTTTTTACTTGGTAAAAAATTTTTTACACTATTTAAGGTCATTAATACTTATTATTTTATTTAGTTTTATTTACCTGTATCAATATAAGTATAAAACGTTATTTATTTATTTCGAAGATTATTTATTAATTATTGTAGCATTAGGAAGTTTTCAAGCAGTTACCTCAACGTGGCTTGCTAGCTGTTACCATCACGATTAATTTTACTGAATTCATGATACAAAAATATATTTTTTATATTTTACCTGTCAAAGTAACTCTACAAAAAGATATTTTTACATTTTTTTTTACTAGAAGATTACTTATTAGTTATTAGCTTTGATGAATTAGTTTAATAAATTCAAATTTTGATATTTATTAAGAGAATTTTAGCAAGAAATGTAAATAAAGATTATATAATTTAATTTTTATTAAAAAAATTTTTTTAATACAATTAACTCTCTTTAAGTACTAAACTCTATAGCTTTAATCTCTCATTTATAGTTTTAATCTCTTGTCGATAGTAGTTTAATCCAACCCAACGGTTTCAAATCTAACTTCTTATAGTTCTTAAATAATCTACTGCTAAAATTTTTTTTCGTCTACATTAAGGTTTTTGTTAATAGTTTTATCTAAATTTTTAAAAATTATATTAGTATCGTAGTAGTAAGCATTATTTTAATCTCTAATTCACTTGGTCGGTTATAACCCTGCTTAAATTTCAATAAATTTTCGTTGGTAATAACTCTAAACAGTTTAAAATGTTAAATAACTTGGTAAATTTATTGTTATACTTAAAAAAAAGTTTTCAAAGCAAGATAAAAAGTATATATAAAGTAAAACAAAAGCCCAACTTTAAGGGCATGATTCTTCTCAGCTTAACAACTTATATCACTTTAGGCTTAATATAAGAAAGCGTGTTTGTAACTAAAGTGCTATTTATTATCTCGTGATTGTGGTTTCCTTTTGGGAAACCCCTAAAAAAGCCATTTAAAGAGGGCCTGACGTTGCAATTTACTATGAAAAATGAATCGATCATATGAATGTCGATCACTCAAATTTCATAGTAAAAAATTTACCTCTGTGATCTGCGTGACAAATCGTGTGACTGATAGGTAATAAATATTTATGTTCGTAATTTGTGAACTCATTTGGCTGATAATAGTTCAATAAATAACAAACACTTAAATATATTCACTTATTAAAATAATGTGAAGTATTTATGTCTTAATTTGTGAGCTTGTTTTATTGATTTTAATTCCAATTATTAATAAATCTTTTAATCGCCGACTAAATTAATGTGAAAGAAATGATAATGATTGAATTGTATTATATAATGATAAATAAATATTTTCTTTATTTGTGAACTTATTTTGCTGATTTTAATTCCAATAATTTATAAATAATCTTTATACTCACAATATAAATTAATATAAATAAAATGATTTGAAAGATATTATGTACTGACAAATAAACTTTATGTTCTTATTTGTTAATTTGTTTTTGCTTTTAAATTTAATTGATTGATAAGTAAATCTTTATACTCACAGATTAAATGTATGCGAATAAAATGGGTTGAGAGTGGTATATTCATGCAGACTTTCATAGTGGTAACATTCTTCACGATAAAGGTATTTCTTATGTTTCAGATTTAGGATTATCTAAAAGGTAAATGAAAATAGTGCAAAAGGTGTTATTTTTGGGGTCATGCATTATGTTGCTCCAGGAGTTTTATCAGGAAAACAACAGTTTACTAAAGAAGCAGATATTATGGATTTGGTGTCATTATGGCTGAAATAGCCGGTTATAAAATTGATATGGATCTTGCAATCAAAATTTGCAATGGATTACGACCAAAGTTTGCTCCTGGAGCTCCCGATTATTATATTGAATTAACAAATGGGTGCATGAATTCAGATCCAGAAGAACGGCCTACTGCTTTTTAAATTAATGAAATAATTTATAATTGGCTTTGAAAAATTAGCTTCAGATGATGAAACGAAATTAAAAACAGTTTTTAAATGCTGATAAAATTATTAAGATATTACTAATAATCCCTCAAAATCATCCAGATTATATGTACACTAGTAAAATTATTAACACACATATACAATATCAAATGCTATTAAAGGTATTATTTAAATCAAAAATTTATCAAACATTATTTTATGAATTAACATTAAATATTAATATAATATTATTTGCTAGATTCTTTTTTACTTAATCTTCAGATTTCTGATAGTATTGAAATTCTGGTATGTATATAAATAATAAATCTATTTAATGATTTATAATAATAATTAATTCGTGATCCGCCTAAGAACCAGTGACAAAGCATAGTAAACAGTGGTGATATGTTCAACTTCTAAGTAAAGATGTAGAAGTGTGTTTTGCGATCAAAATGATGATTAAACCGTTAAAATTGGCCAGTGGATCGCGAGATATAAGTACTTTAGTCTTCGCGACTATATGTTTTCTTCTTTATTTATATATAAAGATGAAAACATATAGTCGCGAAGACTAAAGTACTTATATCTCGCGATCCACTGGGCCGATTTTAACGTTTTAACCACCGTTTTGATTGCAAGGCACCTCTACAACTTTACTTGGAAGTTGAAAAGAGATTTGTTTAGTAGAGAAAAAAGGGTTCTTTGGGAAGTTCCATATCCAGACAATAGTAAATATCACTACTTTTTACTATGTTTTGTCACTGGTTCTTAGGCGGACCACGAATTAAATTATTTTTATTTTCTATGATAAATGCATAATAAAATGCCATAAATTTATTATTTTTATATTTTAGTTTATATTAAATACAAAGGTTATATAACATGATATTTTTTTAAAATTTTAGAAAGGCTTATAAGCTTAAAATATAGAAAACTAAAATTCGGGCTCCTATTCAAACATATACTTTTTTATTAACAATACGTACTAACTCTAAATTTTTTAAAAAAAAGCAGACAAAAAATTTCTAATTCTATATTAGATATATTTTTGTTCTCTATTCAAATTTATTAGTGCTATATTTAATATTAAAAGTCTTAAGTCTACAATATGTATGTAACTGTTATCAAAAAAATTTGTTTTATGCATAAAGTTCTCTAGTAAAAACCAATAAAGGTTTATAATAATTTCTTAGATTTCATAATATAAGCCTTTATAAACAAAACTAGCTAGGTGACTTTTTTTAATATCTGCAGTTTAAAATTTTATAGTACACATATTTTGTACAGTATAAAAAAAAAAATTTTAAAACCACACGTAATTAAAATATATACAAAAAAGTTCCTAGAGGTTTTCAAAATCTGAGCCGTGAAAATAAATTAATCAATTTTTATGGCTGAAAAAAAATTATTTTTAATTCTAAAAGATTTATTCTTTCTAATTTATACTTTATCCGGTTAAATAATATAATGATATTTATTATAAATTTATAATACTCTCAAAACCGATCCTGTCAAAACCGATAACCTGTCAAAACCGATAAAAAATTCACCATCCCAGCTATATAAAACTGTTTTCAAATCCGATAACCTCTCAAGCCTGATACAAAACCTGTCCACCATGCATACCGATTCTGAGAGGGTCAACTGTAATTTCATAAATGTTGCTAAAAGCTTCAAAGATCAAAAAATCAAAGCTTTTAGAAAGCCTCTACAACTTTTTCTTCAGCCTAATCGTTTTTTCTTTACTATATTTAAGAAGAAAGAAACATTCCCACTCGCAAAACAAATGAATTATTTTTTCTATAAAATGGACACAGATTCCTAAAACAAAATATATTTAATACGTTAAAAAAACAAATGGATTGTTCTTGAGAATTGCCTCTAATTTATTCCAATGAATTAGAGTACCATAAACATCTAAAGAGGTTAGTGTAGTGTTTGCACAAAGAGCACCCATTAATGCTGTTCCTCCTTCAGTACCAAAATGATTTAACCTGATAGATAAAGTTGTCAAAGTGGTGTTTACATAGAGGGCTTTTGCTAATGCTTTTATCCCTTGGGTACAAATTTGATTACTTCCAATGTCTAAAGTAGTTAGAGTGGAGTTTTTACATAGAGCCTCTGCAATTGCTTCAGCACCTTCACAACCGAGATTATTACCATAAATAGATAAAGAAATTAGAGTATTATTCATACAAAGAAACTTTGCTATCATCTTTCCTTCCTTTGTACCAAGAAAATTCCAGTCAAAATTTAAAGATGTTAAAGTAGTATTCTTGCAAAAAGTTTTCGATAATTTTTTGTTACACTCAAAATTAAGTTGATTTGATAAAAGATCTTCGGAAATTAAAGTAGTTTTCTCGTAAAGAACTTCTAATAAGATTTCCCATCCTTTGGAACCAAGATTATTGCGAGCAAGAGCTAAGAAAGTTAGAGTAGCATTTACATAAAGAGCCTTTGATAATGCTTTTACTCCATTAAATCCAATTTGATTGCCAGCAAGATTTAAAGAATTTAAGGCGATATTATTGCAGAGACCTTCAGCTAATGCTTCAACACCCTCAGAACCAAGTCGATTGTGCTCAAGATTCAAAAAAGTCAGAGTAGTATTCTTGCAAAGAGCTTCAGCAAACGCTTTACCACAATCAAGGCCAAGGGAATTAAAAGAAAGATCTAAGGAATTTAGAGCAGTATTTTTACAAAGAGCCTCGGCTAACAATTCACCAGATTTAGAATCAAGGGAATTAGAAGAAAGATTTAAGAAAGTTAAAGAGTTATTTATATAAAGAACTTTTGATAATGCTTTTGCTCCTTCAAAGTCGATTAGATTATTTCCAATATCTAAAGAAGATAAAAAGATGTTTTTATGAAGGGCCTTTGCTAATGCCTTTACACCTTCAGAACTAAGTTGATTGAGATAAATAGACAAAGAGGTCAGAGTAGTGTTCTCACAAAGAATCTCTGCTAATGCATTTCCACACTTGGAACAAAGAGAATTATTATCAAGATTTAAAGAAATTAATGTAGTGTTGTTGTAAAGAGCTTTCGTTAATCCTTCTAATTCTTTAAAACCAAGTTCATTATTAGAAATATTTAAAGAAGTCAATGTGGTATTTTTATAAAGAATCTCTGATAATAATTGAATTACTTCAAAATTTTTAATATGAAATTTTAAAGAGGTAATAGTGGTATTTTTTTGAATTTTTTCTAATAACATCTTATCGCAAATAAATTCATCAATTTTTAAATATTTAAGTTTCTTACTTGTTCGTAAAAACATTGTAATTAAAGAATATTTAATAGCATTTATAGTTTCAGTAAATCCTTGACTGTCATCGTAATTTTTAAAAACAGAATAATTATAACCCTCTTTATAATACCATTCACTAACTCCATCCACATATCTATATGTCAAATAAAGACCAATATATGTGGCAAAACTTGAATATTCAAATAATGGCTTTCGAAAATTTGGAAAAACAAGGTTATAAGGGATTAATAAAGATTGTTCTTTTGCATTTAATGCTGAAAGATATATTTTTATAAGTCTTGAATCGCTAAAATATTTTGTCGGTTCACTCCATAATATAGGTACAATAATTCTGCACCAATGACGGTTTACAAGAAGGCATGAAAATAAGATTCTATAATTAGTTTGAAAATTATTAAATATTTCTAAAAGACATTCGTCTGGTAGCGTTATAATCATTTTAATAATAAAATTTTAAGATTTATAATAAAAAAAAAAAGAACGGAAAAATGGGGTTTTCACAAAAAATGAAATGTGAAACGAAATATATAGTATTTATTTTTAACCAAACAAATTGTTGAGTTAGGTGACACAGTATTTCTTATTAATGAACAACTACATATTTGTGTAAGCTTTTGACGCCAAGAATTCATGTAATGAATAACCAAACTTCATGGTGCTGGTATGCAATTAGTAATGCTCTGCGTCGCATGCAATCCTCAATAGTCACTTGTTATTTTTCAATCCTCACCGCAATATTTAATGCACTTGTCTAAAATGATTCAGTAATGATAATGTGGCTTCGTTTTAGGAAACTTTTACATTAACTATGGAATCACAAAGACAAATTCTAGATTGAAGTTTTCGATTGAATTTCGAAAACTCACATTTTGAATAAACTTTACATGTAATCTAAGGTTTAAAATATTATTTCTCATACTTTTTAAAATCTTTATATTGATGTGACTGAGGAGTTTTATTCTTAATTGAGCAACTAGAAATAATTTGGGAGAATTTGTGATACGTCAAATTTAGAAAAAATTTGTATATAATACTGTTTGGCCACGCAAGGCTAATTAATTTCTTGTTTTTCATAACCCGTCGACCTATTTTTTCAATTTACAAATTTTTTTTTAATATTAAAAGAATTTGTTTATTGTTCACAAATATAGAAACCATTTTTTAAAAAATATGATCTCAAAAATTGTGTAGTGTTCCTAAATAAGTTATTTGTCATTTTTCAATTTACGTCGTTTCGAATTTGACGCACGTCAATCATAAATTTAAAAATAACGTACAATACATTACTTTCAATCGGTAAAATCGGTAGAATTTTACTAAACGTAAATGTTACAATATTTATATTTGGTTGCATAGGATTATATCAAATAAAATTTTATGAAAAAAAAATGAAAAAAAACCGTAGGAAAAAAGGCATTTTTGCACTGGTTGCGTAAAACACATCCACGCATACTTCTATATAGTGAATTGTTTCATTAACAAGAACAAGCTTTAGAGTTGCAATTTGTTCTTGCACAACAACAGAATTAAGTCGATTTTCTTGAGTCCTTTTTTCTTGAATAACTTTTTTGGTGGTCATTTCGACCAAAAAGTTGCCAAATCAATGATCACAATATTATGTTATATCAATATTTATAATGTTAATTTATTTATAAATTACTGTATTTATTAGAAAATTAATTTTACCTGCATACGGTTTAAAAACTTCAGAAATTATTGAAAGACTTAGAGGAGCTTTTTCGAAAGCTTGTCTGATGATGCAGCTTTACATTTACTAATTGCATCTTCATGGAATATAACAATATCTTGCATGAATTTTTTTAAAATTTATCTTGCAAGTTTAGTCGTTGGTGCATGAAGCTAATTATTTTATAAACCTTTCAATCTAGCAAATTTATCAGGAAAATTTGAAACCTAAATATAATCGATATATAACGATCGATCACAACCGATTTAAATTAATCGATTATGTGTACATTATTATCGTTATTTTGTGAATAATAATAACGGCAATTTGGCTCAACCGGGCAAATTGCCGTATTTACAAATTTGCCCAATAATGGTGTTATCCGACAATTTATGATCATGATTTGTAGGGAGTCACTCGCTGAGTTTTTTTTTTTGAATATTGGAAAAACATAATTACATCGTACACATGAAAAAAAATAACAGAAAGAAAGTTTTTCATGATCATATGAGTTTGTCAGATAAAATCAATTAACTTCAATTTGTATTGATTATAATCGATTAAAATCACTATCGCATTTAATCGGCATGGGTGATTATTATCGATTAATATCTAATAATACTAATGATTTTAATCGGTTATAATCGGGTTCTGATGTTTGTGACCCTAAATTATCTCCTGCTTGCTTAATTAAATGTGATTCTTCAATTATACCAGTATAAAGAATTTTAAATTTTGGATTATGCTGGAGTTGGAATCCTTTTAATCATTAAACATTCATCATGGCGGATTCTTTATTAAACAACGTTTGTTTTTCTTTTAGCTAATGTAAGTTTCAAATTGATCAAAATACTCATGACTCAGAAATTATTTCTATGCGATTCCAGGATTATTATTGATGAAAAAAGACATAAATTTTACTTATTTTTCATTAAGTCAAAATTTTGATTATTATTATCTTTATTTATATCAAGATTAAGTTACATCATTACTAATCTATCGTAAAACTGTATAACTGCATTAAAAATTCACTCTAAGTTATTCTTCAATTGACGATTAAAAATAACACGTGCGATTGATAATTAACGAATTCTGTGACTGACGCGCAGAACAAGTACGCCGATAACGTCAAACTTTAAATACTGGATAAGGAAGAATATTATTACTTGACTGTTGTAATAAGTTTCAAATGTGTTAAATCCTGTATTTTTGTTTCAATTAAGTTTTCTCTAAAATTTCGATCTCTTAATATATAATAAATTGTAACTTAGAATTGTAAGTCAGTATATATTTTCAAAACCGAACTTATATACATCTTGTCACGCAGCTTCAATCGGTAGTTCACTTAACGTCTTATCAATTAATCTATCGTGAACAAATATAACATTGTTAGATTACAATTAAGAACCTACATTATTATTGAATCGCTTTCAAGGATTCATTTAAATTATTTAATATTATTTATTTATTTATTGCCGATTACATCTACCCGTACTGAACCTTTTAATTTTTAAGCATTTAATAATTAATATACCAAAAGCATAAAATGTATCGATAGAATAATCAGCGATTAATAGTTTTTATGTATTTAATTTAGAAATTAAGTTCAAAGCATGTGTGATTTACGTTATTCACATGCAAATTAAATATACGTACTTTCACTTTACTATATATATATATATATATTTTTTATTACACTTGTTTTCATAAATTCTGGAGCAATTGAAAAATTGCCGATGACCGAATCGATGAGTTTCTGATCTCGGCCGAGTCGGTTATTCATTGATTCCGTTTCGGTAACTTATCGATTCGGTCATCGGCAATTTTTTCAATTGTTCCAGAATTTATAAAAACAGCTGTATAATTGAAAATTTAATTTTATCGCATTTTATTTAAAAATCATTATTAATTATACTATACGAATTTCGACCTAAATTACAGCTATTATCATAATTTCTGGGACACCTGTGAAAATTTGCCCGAATGATTTTTCCGCTGATCCGGCTAAGTTATAAATTTCGGGAATAATAATAATAAGATTTAGTAACAGATATATAAGATACATGATCAGTTGACTAATATAAAACTTATATTTCAATAAAATTAAATACCGATATGCATACTTGTCGCACTTAAATTTCAATTCCCATTATTTGGCAAGATCCATTTCGCTCAAACAAAGCCTTTATTCT
>CAJVPY010002470.1:0-16116 GCA_910591965.1 Dentiscutata erythropus | reverse complement strand
TTTAGTTGACGAAAGACGAAACTAGGTTTCGCATTTCGTCAGCGCGAAACCTCAAGGTTTCGTCTAACAACTATAATGTGGATTTGTAATAAACACTCGTGATCTCGAAATAATGATCGGGGTATTTTCGTAGGTATTATAGATTTAAATAAAGACCCCAAATTTCAGCATAAGTGGCCACAATAATTATATTCACTACAGAAATCGCCTGTATTACCATTATTTTCTATAATCCCTAAATTGCTCTTACTGCTAGAATCCTCGAAAAGACCTAAATTGCCATAATTTCCCGTTATTCAGAATCACCGTTTCTGGGATTTCTGCCATTTCTCCCAGAAATGGCCTTTCTGCGATTAAATCCGGAGTTGGAAATAATCGAGGTCACGGGGCACGTGCCTGCTTCAGGTCACGTCTCCGGTTTCACACCAGCAAGGATTAATTAAAGTTAATCATATGTTTTTTAGTACATTCGTACACACGTACGGTGCAAGAAACCTAAAACCACAATTATACCTTATAAAGACAAAATAAAACATTGAAACACTTAATTATTAACATAATAAAGTATGTATGTGAATTTAAGAAATATGAATTTTAATGTGCTACGTACGTACTTGATTATCTGCTTGGCGTAATTTTAACTCATAATCTATCAATTTCAATAAATTAAGTGCTTAATTCGAAGCTTATATTTTGTCTCTATAAGTATTAATTGTGGTTTTAGATTTCTTGCACTGTACATAAAAGTTTATATAGCAATGTATACATTCAACTATGGAATCAAAAGTTGTCAAACTTATAAATGTAACTCGAGATTGATAAAATTTTTTGGGGTATACACAAAAATCTTTCCGTTGAAATCAAAAAGGAAATGCGGTTGGTCACGAGCATGACCCGAAACCAAAGAGTTAGTTGGCACGTGCCCAAACAATAATTTTAAAGGCAATAATCAGAGGCAGATGAAAAAAATTAGAGCGTTAAAACAAGTCATTAGCATAAAAAGCATAATTTAATGCACAATTTAGCATCATTAAAAGCATAGTTCTGTAAATCCTACGTTACGCATGTTTGTTGATTTTTGAAATAATAAATAAATCAATGATTTTATCGATTTTTTTTGAAAAAAATTTTTATCTTTTACGTTAATGGAGACTGATGATAATTCTATTACCCCTCTTGATGAATCGAAAATTTCTAATGAGATTCGTAGGAAGAAATATTTATTGTTGAGATTAAAGGATGAATATACGAAACTGCAAGCTAATTACAAAGATAACGATAAATTGCTTGTCATGAACCTATTTCACGATCTTAATCGGTGTTTCACTGCTATGGGCTGACGAAAATAAGTTGTTTGGGAAGATAGGGACAATATCTACTTCGATATTGACCGCCTTTAGCGGAATCCTATCCATTATCATAACCTCGGGTAAAGATTTATTGAGCAAGAAAGATGAAAGCAAAAAAGAGAATGTCGATTATACTTACTCGTTTACCCCGATGAAATTGGTGATAGAAGACCAAATTTTGATACTCATGAATGAGTTTCCTATAAATCAATATGTAAAATTATTGACCTGTCAAAATATAATAATTTATCGTGAAAGAAGCATCGGTTTGCTGCTTTTCAATGTCGCTTCTGCTCACATCGTTCTCTTTGCCATAGCTTCAGTTTTGATTAATTTAAATACCGACATTGATACGCAAATTGATAGAATTCTGGCGCTTGTCATCATAGTTTTTGGATTATATTGGTTTATAAACTCATTGATAGGTCGTTTCTTAGGTCTTTTGAAACTCTGTTAAACGTCTTTTTGATCTGGCGTTCTAATGATATTATTCTCAAACAATTATTGATCAAGCCTGTAGTTTTTATCCCATTCATATTTTGCTCGATGTTTTTCATTATATATTTTTTGGAAGGAAGAATGGTAGTGTTTTTTAAAAATAAATGTAGTAGTTCTTCGATATTAAAAGATGTAATCTTCTGGAATGAACATGATGAAAATGACGTAAATTCGTTGGGACCGATTTTAGAAAAAGTTGGTATGAAGATAGATCACTGATGATTAAATTAGCTTTTACACATTTCTCAGCAAGTGATGAGGAACGTTTATTTAACAAGATCGAGTTTCTCCTAAATGGAATACTAGAAGATTCATTAAGAAATGATAGAACAAATGAAGAGGTGGAAATTATTTCAAGAGATTTTTTTAAATTAGATGCCTCGTTTAAAATGCATTCTCCTCCTGTAATTAAAGATCATGATGTAGAATTTCCTGATACAATTATAGATCGTGATGTAGATGAATAAAATAAAATCATTTGTATCATCAAGATTTTTTTAATTACAAAATATTTATTACTTATTCGTTATCATTGTAAATCAATTACTGGTGAAATATTAAATTAAAAAAATTCAAACATTTTGAATTGAAAATTACGCTTTTGCGGATAATAATTGAAATTCTGTTGAAATCTCATGAATTTAGAGTTTTTAGTAATGAATGAATATGAGATCCTTAGATTTGGAAGATTGAAGAGCATAGGAAACATTTGCCTTAGTATCGTTTTTTCGAAAAATACGAAAATACGAACGAGAACTTAATCTTGAATGTTTCTAGTCTAGAGATAGGTTCGGTTACGGCTATAATCGTTTAGCCGGAGCTATAGCCGTAATTAATGTTAGTCGGTCAAAATCGTAACTGATGCTAAAATTTAATATAAATAATAATAATAATTATGAGCAATTTATTATTAACCGTGATTCAATCGATGGAGCACGTGATTACGAGACCACAATTCCTTACGTGAAAACGCAATAAGGCCGTTCGAAGTTAATTCTTCGGTTAACATCACCTTTAGGACTCTTGGGAAAGGGGAGGGTGGGAGTAAATGAAACGAACATATAAAAATGGGCCAATTTCATTGGTCGACGCGAGTTATCCAGCGTTTTGATTGGTTGTTCATTTTTCAGGGAGACTTCAGCGGAGGGGGATGTTAACCGAAGAATCAACTTCAAACGGCCTAAGTATTAAATTATTTTTTTACGTCATTGATTTTTAATCCTTTCTTCTCAATCAAAGTTCTGTTCCAATGTTATGCCCAGTGTTTAAAACTCAGATCAGAACCATGCACAAATGCAGCTGTGTCATAAGTTTGATTACACAAACCAATTACTAGTTGCACACATGTGCATATAAATTTTATATTTATAAACAGGGGAACCGTTGATACGTCACAAAATCGTTACACAATTGATGAAATTTTTTTTTATATTATTTTACAATACTTTTTTAGAAGGCTCGCTTGACTTATCTTTTCTATGAATATTGAAAATTGTTAAACAAACATGAAGCTCTCACTTTGCTTTACAACATATTTTTTGAATCCCTTTGAATCCCATGGTTTCATCTTTTTGTAAATTTCGCAATTTGATTGGTTGACTAATCCTGTAGTGATATTTTGACTGGTCGATACAATGAGTGATCTGTGTAACGGAGAATGAAAATCATATCCATATTTAGACGGTTTCTCCTGTTATATTTATATGCACATATTTATTATCTCCGAATGATACGAACGTTATAAAATTACTATACCAAATATATCTTTTAATTTTCGGAATATTTCGGACATTTTCTCAATTTAAGCCCAACCTTGCTCGTATTTTATGTCATTCATTTTCCTTTCGAAACTCTTCGGACTACGTATCTTTATCCTATCTCATATTTTATAATTAGACTAAATTTTTATGCAATAAAATTTTATAATTTCTCTTGCACGTCATTTTTTGCGCAAGCTCCTTATTTAAATACACACTTGTGTATACATTTGGAACTTCTCTTGCACAAAAAAAACTACTTGTGCATGTGCATCTTGTACTAGGTAATTTTAAACACTGGTTATTCCCGCACAACATATCTTGAATTCCTATTTTTACCGTATAACTGATCTTGACCATGACAACTTTGTCATTAATTATTTTGCCATTATTCGAAGTTTAAAAAGTTTAAAAAATGGATATAAAAAATATGTAGCTCTGCAAGTCGATCAGATAAACTTCTGAACAGCGCCAGGGAACTACTTTGTATGACTTCTTTAAATGAACTTGAACTGCATCTTTTTAAAACTTTAAGAATGTCTTCTGCACCTGGTCGATCCGTTGGATTCCCATTCCAGCCACTCATATAAAGCTTTATATATTCACATGGCATGTTTTCTAAAGGCATTTCTCTCCCACCTTTTAGCACGTGAAGAATTACCTCCTCTTTTGGCATGTTTTCAAATGGCACACAACCACTAGAAATCTCCCAGAGTATGACACTTAGACTGTATATGTCTGATTCTTTGGTGGGTATAAATTCACATGGAAAACGTAGAGCTGCTGGATCGATAAACGCTGGATTACCATAAACATTACGCTTAATTAAGTCCGAATTTCTAGATATAGAGAGATCAAAATCAGCAATCATCATTTTACCGTTGTGAACTAAAATGTTTTCTGTGTGCTGTAAATTTAAAAGTTATTTGATAAGTATATTAAAAATTTTCATTCTATACTAATAATATATCGTTAAACTTACAAGATCACTATGAATAATATTGTTATTATGTAAGGACACAAGGCCCAATACTATTTCCTTAGCAATACGTAACTTATCGATTCGTTGTAGGCTTAAAAAATTTTTTTTTTAAGTAATTGCGTAAATTTCCGTCATTAGCAAATTGCATGACTATAATGCAGTCATCATTAGATGGATCTGATTAAATTACTTATCAGTTAACATATAAAACATTATTTATATAATCGATTATATAAAAATAATTCCAAACCACTCACTTTTTGTTATGGCATAAAATTTAATAATATGTGGATGAATGCTAGCTTTTTTCAAACCTTTAACCTACATAGTTATAAAAGTAATAAAAATTATAAGTGCAATTTAAAATAAATTAATTACACACAAAAGAAACTTTAATAATACTTCTTGAATAATTTCAAGATTTTTAACATCTTTCGGGACTTTGAGGGCTACAAAGATTCTACGATTCCACTTAGCTTTGTAAACGTTTCCTACCCTTCCTTCGCCAATTTTCTCCATATCTGTGAATTCATTATAATCGCAACATTTAACGAAGTCTTCTAATATCATTTTTCGATTTTTATCACAATTCAAGCCTTTATGGTCCTTTTTTTTTTTTTTTTTTTTACTAATTGTTTATGACAACTTTCTATAACTTGCCAATTTATACTATCGGTATCAGTAATTTCAAAGCTGCAGGTATCATGCATTCCGAATATCATTCGAACGGACTACATCTATATATTGCACTAACCAAAGTAGGGCTCAAAGCACAATAAAAAATGTCAGAAGGGTAATTTTATCTATAATTCTTACCATTTCTATATTTTTAACCAGACCAACCATAACCCTAATTATAGAAAACGAATAGTTTTCTAACTCATTATTGATATTCCGTTACATCCGCCTTTGCAACCCGACAGGTGATCCGGATTTCACAGGTTGAAACACTACATCCTAGTGACACAGAGAAATTATTCCACAATTGTGGAAATGATTCTCTAATTATGAAATAATTCCGCAACCATGTGAAGTTGATCGTCAACAATTTTAGCAATTCCACTATTACACAAGTGTGGTATTCTACATCCGCACTGGGTATTTCATATACTAAATAATCAAGCAATATAAAGTATTATAATAAAAATCACTAGTACAGATTTTTTTATATATTATTTGCACCCATGAAGATCCTGATATACCCGGCAATATTCTTTACCCAAATTTTGTAAAGATTCAGCATTCAAACTATCACAATAAAACTTTACATATAATATATGATATAAAGCTTTTTTACACAATTGCGATTTAAATTTTCGGTTATCAAACCAATTTATAACAAACACATAACATTTTGATTAAAACGTCTAACGATAACAAATGCCAACTCTTAAAATATTCAGAATTAAAACCATCGCAAAGACTTATAATAAAATTATATATATAATATAAAGAAGGCCTTTTTTGCACATTTACGGTTTCGAATTTTTAGTTATTAAGGCCAATCCATAACGCATGCACATCTTTTAATTAGTGTGTATATCTCAAACCAAAAAGAGAAACCTCCTACTAATGTAATAGTTAAAATGTTTAATTAATTAAAATTTTTAAGCTGCAACTTCTTTTTGTTACACTACGGCCAGAAAAAAATTGATAGTTCGTTCGTTAAATCAATTTTTTGATAGTAATTTACTAGTATAGATAATATAATCAATTCTGATACACTATATATTAATATAATATATTAAAATTGTATATTTAATATTTTAATTTAATTAATACAGCTTCATGGCCTTTATTTAAAAATTTGCACATGTTTTTTTAAATAGTTACACCCGTAATGTGTAGTACAAAAATCCGGGACACTTAAAGATCACTGAACCCAGTGATCGACAATCACATGATAAAATATCATGACGTCATTTGTTTACCAGACTAAACAAACTGGCCTAAACTAAAACTAACTCCTACCCTAACCCTAAACTAACCCTAACCTAGGCCGAGTGATTGTCATGTGATACTGTGATGATCACTGGGTTCAGTGTTCTTTAATCTTCACAAAAATCCTTAATTTTGATTGATTGATCTTATAAATACTAAAAAAATTGATCAACTTTATAACAAAAATTAGTAAAATTTTTTTTACAAATATGTTCTATAAATACACAAATTTAATTTCTGTGTCAGAAATGAATCGATTTTGTCGAACAATGTTATGCATAAAAATTATTACGTAATGCATCTTACATAATTTTGATCAATTAATATTTGGGATCAGCCCGCTTGTTCTTGGCGGCAGCCAATATGTTCGGATTTAAATGCAATCTGCTGATTTTATTGACGGCAAGTAAAATTTGCATAAATAACGTTTCAAACAATATAACAGTATAAAAAGCCGCAATAAATCTTTTAAATGAATTCTATGCATGTAAATTTCTAATAATGCTTGAACATCCTGATTCATTTGGAATTGACAGCGATGAAGCAAAGATTGAAATAAACACAAATTCCAAGTTAAAATCAGAGTGTGAACGGTAAATATCAAAAACTATATTAAGTAATTTTTTTTTTATTTATTATTATAATAATTACTTATTAAAATTAAGTGCAAAAGGGAAAAAAGTATCTAGACGTGATCGTTACAAAACAGACAGTACATTTTATGCTATGATTTGTGATTATAAGACTCGAATTAAGGGTTAGTAAATTGATTTGGTAAATCGGCATTATTTGTTAATAAAACATTATTAACATCTATTTCTATTTTTAATCTTTTAAACATGAAAGCCCTTCCCTGCAGCTACGATCAGCTATTTGCAAATCTCAATCTTGGCCCTATAGATTCTTGGGATACATCATTCAAAACGGCTTTTGTAAGTTTGTCATCAGTTCTTTAATTTATGACATGAAACTTAGTCTTATATTGCTTAATTTATCAGAATTACTGCATTAAATCATCGAATTCTATCACTGTTTATCACGGAGATGACCTTAATTTTATATACAATAAAAGTACGTACAAAATAATTTAATATTTATCTGCTTGTTAGCTTCTGCGTATATTTCTAAATATCTGGTTATATTTATTTAAGAATGTATAGAAACGATACCAGTTATAAAACATCTAAAACTATTGGGTTAGTTATTGTCACATAACTTTGTAATAACGGAAAAAAGGATAAATTTCAATCGATATTTTAATCTTAAATAGATTTTGGAAAACCGTTCAATGAATGTTTACCTTATAACAAAACCGTGCCTAAAGAGTATGCCATGTAAATATCAAAAATTATATATTAAATATATACATGTTTTTTTATTTATTTATTATAATAATTATTAAAGTTTACTTGTAAATTAAGTGTGAAAACCGGAAAAAGTGTAATTGAACATGATAAATATCATCACGATCCATGTGGTAACGGTATTTTTGAAGAACGCTACTACACTTATTCGATGCATCCGATTTTCAAAACGGATGGCACAATTTGTGCTATGATGGGTTTCTGTGAAGATACATCTGATAGGGTTTTTTTTGATCGAAGAATGAAAACTCTTACCGATTTGAAACAAATTAATGAAATTAATGGTAAATAAAATGTTTTAGTAAATCGTCACTTGTTAATAAAACATTACTAACGCTTTCTATAATTTTTTAAAGATGTTGAAAAGGATTGCCAACAAATAATTGATGAATTGTTCAAAAACAATAAAGATATTCCTTTTGCCATGATTTATCTTGTTAAAAATAATATTGAAGGTTCCAATCTTCAACTGCCTGCTGCTTGTCTAATTGCTAAAACTCGTTGCAAAATTCTATACGATATAAATGGGGATCCGGAGGAGCATATGTATTACCAACCATCTGAAGTAGAATATACTGATGAAAAATACGACAATTATGAAGAAATGACCAAAGATTCGTCTTTAAAATGCGAATCTTGGCCAATACATTTCGTAATAAAAGAAAATCAGCCTTTAAAGGTCCTTTTAAAGGATAAAGATAAAGCAGTATTATATCCGATTAAACTTCTATCTCGAGATAATCAAATTTTATCTGCTGTATTTATATGTGGCATCAGTCTTCATCTTCTGTTTGTCAAGGAATATAAGGATTTTCTGGAAGTATGCTGTGTATCAATTATTATACTTTATTTGTTACATTTATAACGTTTATTCAATAAACTTTCAATTAAATTAGGAGATCGTGGGTCACATTAGAAGAGTTCTAATGCAAATAAAAATCGATCTTGACCTGTGGCAAAAAGGATACGAAGAATCTGAAATAAGTGCCTGTGTAAAATTAATAGATGAAATCAATTCCGTGAAACCTGGAAAAGTAATTTGGGATGACGTTAAAAATGAATATAATAAAAGCAACGATAAATATAAGTATATTCAAGATTTTCACAAGAAATGGTTCTCGGAAAAAGTAGAATCCCTCATTAAAAAGGACAAAAACTTCACGAAAGATGAAATTAAAATTAAACGGTTCCAATATCTCCTGTTAGGGGATTACATTATTAAATATGACACTGAAAATAAGAGACATCTTAAGTATCGACTAATAAATTATCAAAGGCTTGCAACCCTCCATGATTTGATTGGAAATAAAATTCTTGAACTTCCGATGTCAACCACCTTCTTCACTAAACATAGTGAGTATTTTATTATTTTCATAGTTCTTTATATGCATACATATAATAATTTATTACTATTGGTTGGTTTTATAGGTAACGGAATTAAGTTTGAATCGTTTATTAAATGGATCAAGTCAAAATTGCATGTAGTTGATAGTCGATTATCTTAAAAATTGTTTATTTTTAGCACACAATACAAATAGGATATACAGTTCGTAAATCAATATATAAAATACATAATCTTAAAAGTTTATAAATAAAAACTAAAATAGTTATAAATTAAATTTCTTTGTAAAATAATAAAAGAAAAAATATACACATCGCACTCTGCGATATGCTAATTCATCGCATGTGTATTTAAATTATAATTTGTAGATCCGTGTTACAGCAATTTTATATACGTAAAAAAATTAATACTAGGTTAGATTAGGGTTAGGGTTAGCGGTTAGGGTAGAGTGTATTATATACCAAAATTTTGCGAAAAATTTTTTTTGTTAGAGCTCAAAAGGTAGTTTCATTGCCTAAAGAACAAAGTTACAGATTTTGTTTTTTAGTTTATTAATGTTTAAAAGTTATATCCTTTTAAAGTTACAAATTTTATTAATAAATTTAAATTTGGCTATAAATTTAGCCAAAGTTATTTGGAATAATAATTCTGGTCAAAAGTTACCAAATATATTATAATATATACCCAAATTTCTTACTCTTTTTTTCTTATATTATACTAATTTATTTTGTATAATACAATATTTAAAAGGATGTTCTATAGAATAGGTGAGCAATATAAAGAATAAACTCTGCCAAGAATTAGTAATCATTAATAAATATTTAACAGAGTTGCAGAGTTTGCGGAGTTTGCCCACCTATTCTATAGAACATCCATTTATTTTTTTAAAACAATCATACAGTTAAACTTCTAAAAATGTTATACAGTCAGTAAAAGTTTATCAGATTTGAAAACTAAAATTATAGATTTATATAGTAAAAACAAACTTGGTAGATTAAGCCATTTTCAAACACCTATATCAATAGTCAAAAATATCAAAATATAAATTTTATTAAGCTAAAAATTAAATTAAATCTATACAAACATCAAACTTAGCAGCTATAGTTACAGAAATTAAATATAATTCTGTTCAAAATTCAAATTATAAAAAATTTTTAGTTTTTTGTATAAAAATTTGTATTTTACAGATTTTTACAGAATTAAATTTATAGTAATTTTTCTGTTAATATTTTAAATAATTAAGTATGTTTATTATTACTATTAATATATAATTAATAAATTATTACTACTTCACAACTCTTTCTGATGATTATTTGAACCACAATTTCCAAAAAACATTTTATTAGAAAAAAATACAGTATACTAGAGTAAAGTTGATGACTCTTGTGTAAGATATAGGGAAAGAGACTATAAGTTAGCTGTTATTTAGAGATGGTACTTATACGCTACCTGCTAACAGCCTCAGAGTTTATCACTCACTGACTGCAGGCATAGCACTTGTTGTTTAGAAGTAGTTCTTATATGCTACTTGCCAACAAGTTTAGAGTTTATCACTTACCAAAAAGACTTAGTACTATGCAGGCTCTGGTAGATAGTTAATTCTAGTAAAAGAAAACCTACACTCTTTTGGTGGTTTCAAGTGTTTTTTTTCTCTCTCATATTTTGCCAACCTTATCAAAATTTTTGACAAAAAGTGAGCATTTCAACTTACCCCTTCCAAAAAATTGGCATTGTTTTATACTTACCTAATTCAGACAAACTCAGTAAAATGCTACTACATGTTTGTTTTGTTTATTATTACAGTGCTATAGTATGGGGATGAGATCGATAACCCCTGTTTAGAAGATACCTGAATCTGGTGACATGTTCAAAATGAGTCTTAATATTAAAGCGAAGCTTTACAGCTGAAATATATTAATTAGTTGCAATTAGTATATAATTTTATCTTTATACCTGGCACAGATTATAATAGTGTATTTTTCTTCTTTTTGTTTCTTTTGTTTGTTTTTTTTAAGGTGGTTTATCAGAACTTCTTTGTCTTTTTTTCTGCTCTTTTCATCTTCATCCTATTATAATAAAACTATATTTAGGACTCTTTTTTTTTCTATTAAATGTTTTTTTTTCTTTTTTTTGTTTCTCTCTTTCTTTTTCTAGATAGTTTTGTTTTCTTTTATAGATGTGGCATATTTTTCTTCCCTTATGGAAAAGTAAGAGATAAACTATTCTGCTCAGATCTAGGTGGAAAAAGTTTAGAAGAAATGATAAGTAGTATTGCCAAGCTAGTAGGAACCTTTTGGTGAAGATTTATTCTTTTCAAATGCAGAAAGAAATATTTTGGAGAAAAATCCTGCCTATAGCAGGTCACACATGGGTAATTTGAACTCTGGTTACAAAGAACTGAAGGTGGCGTTAGGGTTTATACTCTTCAAAAATTTTAATATTTCATAGTATAATATTATAAATCCTAATAAAATAGAGGCAAAACTGCCAAACTGTTAAAAAAAAATTAATAAATTATTATAAAACGGACCTATGGTGTTTTAGCACCTATGTATAATTTCTTTTAATAAATTTAGAGTTAGGGTTAGGAAATTAAGAATTAATTTTTTCATATAATATATTATAGAGCTACTATAAGGGCCTGATAGGGCCCAATCTTAGTTCTTATAAGGTTTTTGGGTCCTGAACATTTTTACTTAGAAAATCTGATTCTGTTTACTTAGTACATTTTTGAGAAATTGAACCTATGATATAAAAACACCATAGATGTGTTTTAGTAAAATCTATAATTGATAATATGATTTAATAAAGTGTATTGTGTAAATAAATTATTTTTTTATAGTCCAACAACCTAGTTACAGTAAATAAAAATTTTAGAGGCCAAATTTAGATTTTATTTTTTATATATATAAAAAGGCCAATTTAAAATTTAGCTACTAATTTTTATTTATAAAGTTACCAAATTTCAAATCTTTAATATATATAAAATTTAAATTGATTGTTTAAAAAAAGGATTAGCAATTTGAATTTCATCAATTTTATTTGTAGGACTAGATTATCGCACTGTAGTAAGAGTTTGACATATAAGTCTTGATAAAAAAACTGCATATTTTTAAGAATCTAAGTCTTTCACATATTACAGTCAGGGATTTTGCTTAAAATGGACAGTGTAGATCACATCATGTATGGTATAGAAATGTCGATCACATGATTCTAGATCATTTGGTTGCACGAAAATCACGTGTGATTGACCAATCAAATTTAACTACAACAATATTTACTTATTAATTAAAAGAAGTTAGCTTCCATTTACTTTTTTTATAATAGAATTTTGAGGGCTCAAGTGGGATCATTTAAAGTAGATATCTAATAGTATATTATTTAATATCAAATAAATAAATAAAATATCAAATGATCTCTTGATGATAAAAAATGTTACACAGCCAATCAAATCCACAGAATGACACAGAGATCATTCTAGAATGTGATTTCCTAATTTAGCAAAATCCCTGACTGTATTATTATTTTTTTTTGGAGATATAGTATTTGACATAATATGTATATAATTGTCAAATAGACAATCTTTACAATTTGATATTAATATAGGACTATTTATATAGTCAACTAACATCAACAGGGTGCATTCAAATTTTCCAGATATGGGCCAGAACTATTTATCTAATCTTTATATCTCAATTCTGAATCTGTGGGTTTTAACGTTTTTGATTGGTCATATCTGAAAAATATGACCTGAGTGTGGAAAAATTTACATAGAAATGATCATCAATATGTCAGAAATAACCAGAGTTATGTTTTAAATAAGACATTCCCAGTTTCGATTATCAACTTTACGTGTTATATGTGCTATGTGCCTTTAATATTAGAATAGTTAGGATAGAATAACATTAATAACATACATTAGTAAACCGCATCCTGTATATCACTGGAAGAATAAGTTTTGTAAATATGTAACAATATCTTTACAGTAACTTAGAAATCACAAAATTGCAATACAAACAAATTCGGCCTTACTATACTGTGTTACTTTTAATAACAAGTTTTGCAACAGTAATTTACAATAGAAATCACGATAATTCCAATGCAAACCAACTCAACTTTAACCACTGTGCATTGCATTAGCAAGCAAGTTCTGTAACAGAATTTTTAACAGTAACTCGCAATAGACTTATCGTTGTCTCACTGGAATAGCGAGTTTGTTTTGTAATAGAGTAATTTATAATAATTCATGATAATTCTAATGCAAACCAATGTAGGTTTTGTAGCAGAATTTTTTACAATAATACCAATGCAAGCTAACTCAAACTTAACGACGTACTATGAACTCAAGGGCAGTGAATAGGTTCCATGACAAGATTTTTTTCAATAACTTATGGTAGAAAACACATTAATTTCAAATGTATATAACTATCATCAAAATAGTAAGTAAATTCTGTAGCTCATAATAGAAATCTAATATAAACTAAACTAAGATTGTAGCAGAATTTTTTACAGTAACTCACAATAGAAATTACAAACTATCACAACCTTAACTATACACTAAGTATCATAAAATAACAGATTTTGCTACAATAGCTGAAATCATAATCATTTCACTAATACAGCCTACATATTGATATCATTGGGATAACGAGTAAGTTTTATATCAGAATATTTAGCAACAATTTGCAATAAAGGTTACGAGCAAACTAACGCGAGCCAACTCACCATGATTACATATCGTGACCACCAGAATAGAAGGTAAGTTCTGTACAGTAACTCATGATATAAATTACAATAATTCTAATACTTACCACATAATATAATTACTGGAATAGCAAGTTTTGTAACAGAAGTTTTATGGTAACTCATGGACAAGATATTTCAAATACAAGCTAACTTGATCTTATGATCACTAAAGTAGTAAGTCCATTACTGTAATAGAACGTTCTACAGTATTTAATGATAATATTTTAATGCAAACTTAGTCTTAACAACATACTATTGTTACTGGAATAACAATTAAGTTTATGCATAGAATTCATAGTAGGAACCAAGATGTTTCTAATACCAACTAAGTCATATACTGTATTTATTGAAATAGCAAGTAAGTTTTGTAATGGTTTTTTTACAATATATTATAGTAGAAACCATGATAATTTACTACCAACTCAACAATTATGTGTATCAAATCAGCAATTTCTTTACAGTAAATCATATAAAAAGTATGATAATTTCAATGCGACTATTTCTATCTTAATTGTGTACTATGATCACTGTATGTAAGTTCTGTAACAGAATTATTTACAGTAACTTAAGGTAGAATCATAATAATTACTTAACTACTGTATATATTGCATAGTAATTTCTGTAACAGAATTAAATACAGCCAGACCTCTATATAATCACCAAGTTGGTTGTGCCCTAATATGGTGATTGTATAGAGATGTGACTTTAAACAAAATGCTAGTTATTATTATGTAAACTCTGGCCAATCAATGATTAAATAATATAATTATAACTTATTCACAGATACATATTTGATTTACTATTAAGATTTTAAAATCTTGGACAGTTGATTATCTTTTAATCCGCTGGTCTAATTTTGATGAAAATGTTTGTCTTGATTCTGCGATTATAAAGAGATCAAAATCGTCAAAATTCAATACAGGACTCCGAGATTATTAAGGATTTGTATCACTTCAGGTGTTTAAGAATTGATTAATGTTAAACATCAGAAGTAATACAAATCCTTAGCGATCCCAAAATTCTGTGATTGGAGTTTAACAATTTTGGTCTCATCAAGACAATCATTTTGATAGTTGTTACATCAAAATTGGGCCAGTGGATCAGACGTTAATCATTGTCAAAGATTTGGAATTCTGAATAATAAATTTCAAATATGCGGAATATAAATATTAATCAAGTAGATATTAGGAAGATAAAAATTCAGAGACTTTCCGCATTTGGAATACTTCCGGTGAGATTCCAGATGATTAGTTACAGAATAATATGCATGTAATCATGTAATTGGCTTAATAAAGTAAATAAAGAAAAGAATGCCAATAGCATCCCATAGCAATCTCGCTAAAGGGTTTAAAATAAAAAAAAGTTAAGGGTAGCCTAATTTAAAGTAAGTGTAATATATAAACAATTCTATAACCCATGCTTAATAAAAATTACAAATTTCATAACTCATAGCAGAGCCATGGGTCAGACCAGTGTGGAAATCTTATATTCTCATGTTTCATGAGAACATAGCTTTAGATTTGAGAAGATTTGATTTTCTGTAAATGTTCTCTATAAAAAAATTGAGAACATAATACTTGTTATCTATATAATTAATATATAAATATAATGGAATAATACAGTAGCAGATAGAAATAAAATTAGGAATCGTACGAAGTTCCAAAATAATCCGAGAAGGGTTGGGACAAAATTTAAATAAATGATAATAGTTTCCAAATAAGAAATTTAAAAATATAGGGATATAAATAAATTTTATTGTTTAGAACATTAATCATTTAGTGTAAAAAATTAAAAGTCAAATGTATTGCACAATTGTTTACATCACATGGCATATATAATTTGTTTGATCTACAAAAACGTGATTTTCTCAATATTTTTGACCAAATCTAAATGATTTCCCCTTTTCTATCGAAAAGCGTTCATTTGTTCTCATGAGAATATAAATCACAAAACAGATTTCCAACACTGGGTTTAATGGTGTGAGCGCAATGCCGTAATTGGTCGTATTAATTTCACAAAAACTCAATTATATCGTGATCCAGTGACCTAAATAGGATCACTTTGGCACCACTCGATTCGTCTCGATGAGACGAATCAAATGATACCAAAATCACCCAATTCGAATAACTGGATCACA
>CAJVPY010002469.1:0-16117 GCA_910591965.1 Dentiscutata erythropus | reverse complement strand
ATTGTAAATTTATAATGTCTTTAGAGTGTATTGACTAATTTTTTAAAAGTTCGCGAGTTATAAAATTTTTGTCCGGGGTTATATCCGGGATATGATCGACATTTTTTCCAGGGCATCTTAACAACCAATCAAAACGAACTTCTGCTATGCTACTTAAAGCAGGCAAAATATATAAAGGGCTTGAGAAAAAAAGTTTATTTACGCGTTAATGTTACACGAATAAGAAATCTAAGTTCACGTGACAGGTATGGCAAGCTATAAATTAAATTGTTCAAAAATGTTGAACAGAAATGGTTTAAAATTTAATATTGTGTTAATTGATATATCATTATTAAAGGAGCATAGCACATACGGGCTGCTTCGTGCCAGCTTTGAAAATTTCCGGTCCAAGTCGAATGGAAATCCAATGCTTAGATGCTGAATCTCAAGAACCACCAACAATTGAAGAATTAATGGATATACTAAATCTATATCACAAACAAGTTAGATTAACATAACTTTATTACAAATAAGCTATCTATATATACAAGTCGACTTTTGAGGTTTCATAAACTTTCTAAACCTTTAAATGTTAAATATATATGTAATGGATAGTTCAAGAATCAAGATAGTGTTTTTGGATTATCAATTCATTGTATCGGGTCTTTCTACAGTATATTGACCACAACAATGTTTACCTAATTCTTAATTGTTTCTATATAGTAAGTTTACCAGTTGAAAAACCAAGTGAATACTATCACATTAAATTTTATTTATCATATGTAAACAGCCAAATTTATTAATTATTATATAATGTAGATATTTAAAGGGATATTTGATTTTCTCAAAATGAAAATTTAATAACTCGATTTTGTAAAGCATACTGACGATAAAGGAAACAAAACAAGAACCGTGTATAGATAAATTGTATGCTATATAAAGTAAAATTAGGACGACCATAATAATTTAAAATTTTAGGTCATTATATTAACTTTTCTGGCCATATATACTGTATATCGATATGATGATATTAAAAATAGAAATTTGAAGACAAGTCTTATCGTATAAATGGTGCTTTTATTATCAAGGGATGATCGAACCCGTTTATCTGACATACATTTTAATAATAGAATACAAGTATCAACCTTTACAGGCTTGCCTCTGCATCATCTGAATGCAGAAGCTAGTATTAAAAAAGCCGATTTACGTAATTACGTCAGCACACTTAATACGCGACTTAAAATAAATGATGATTTAACTACAATTTATATAAATATTGATATAGATAATAAATATGAGGGGCGAACAATGAGGACTTATAAAACTGATAAAATAGATAAAAATAAGTTTAATAGTGATCAAACAAGGGAATTTAACTTTTCTGACGAAGGTCGTTCAATAACTTATTTGCGTCTTGATTGCCATATTGTGAAGCTAATTCTAAATATATTAATCCTAGCTCTTTATTCGGCTGAGTCCTAAGCTTTCCGTCTACATAAATATTACCCAACCAATACGTTGCTTCACTGCTCTTATTATCACTTGCTAATTTTAAGTAACGAAAGATTTCATTGCGTTTTTCATCTTCACTAATATTAGGATCACCTTTACTAAATTTATTAATCAATGAAACTGCGTATCGATATTGCGAATTTGAAATTGCTTCTTTATATTGTTCTTTAAGATCATTATTACACGTATTTGCTTAAAAAGTTGATTTGCGCGTTCTATATCTTTTTTGACAAAATATCCATTATATAGGTAATATGCTTGGTAATATTGTGCTAATGGATCACAAAGCTCTGCATTTTTTTCAAAACACTTCCATGCACTTTCGTAATTCTTGTCACGGTGAAGTTTAATTCCTTCTTCAATGGACACTAAAGGTTCAATAGATGTGTTATCTTCAAAAATTAGATCATCATCAATTTTTGGCAACTTTGTATTTTCAGTTATGTCATTTGCGGTACCAAAATCCAATTTGTTATTCTCTAAAAGCTGTGGTGTAGAATGAGAAATTGGATTTTCTTCGGCCAATTTTTCAAGTTCGCTATGTAATTGCATAAGGTCTATTCGATTCGTTGGTTGAGGCTGCCATGCTGTTTATTAGTTAAATCAAAATTAATAAAATAAATTGAAAAAAAAATAGATAATTTAACTTGCCTTTATCAATGATTTCATTAAACTTTTTCTGAATCTTTGCATCATCAGCATTTTCAAAATTTCCAGTTGTAAGTTTTTCTCGCTTACCACTTAAGACATAATCTGCCACTTTTCTTAATTCCAAAGTTTTGTATGGAATCCTTTCATAACAAAGCTCCCAAATGAGCATTCCATAACTAATAGCCAAAAATAATAAATAAATAAAAGAATAAAGAAATTTACGATTTGTTTGAAAAAGATCTTTACGAATTTACCTAAACATTTCACAATTGAATGTATATCCTTTTTTATCAGGATTTTGTTTACATTTCATGATCTGTTCAGGCGCCATCCAGCGAAACATTTCTAATGGTTTTTGAAATGAATGGCTAGTAGTATCACCAGCTGTTTCACGTGCATATCTAAAATTTCCAAGTTTTGGATCCAAGCTTTTTGTTATCTATAATTGATATAGTTGTAACTTGCTAATTTTTATTAATTCTTATATGAACCAAAATTTATTTTAATTATACTTACAAAAACATTTTCGCATCTAATATCATGATGAAGAATATTTAATTTACGCAAAAATATAAGACCATTACAGATATCACGAATAATTTGAATTTTTCTATCCCAAGGAATATCATATTTATCATAAAGTTCACTCAAATTTCCATAATTAGCCCATTCAAGAACCATATAATCATTGTTATCAAAATATGAGAGACCATAAAACTTAAGAATGTTTGGTGATAGACTTAATTGTCCAAGAATTGCTAACTCGCCTTGTTTTTGTTTAGAATCTTTGATAGGTTTACACGCAACTTCAATGCCATTATAATATTTCCTAATGACTGTTTCATTAGCAAGACGTCCAGCTGTGGGTTTTGTTAGTTCATTTTCATTGATTTTTTTTGCATGAACCTCACTTGGTCGTATATCCATTTTATGCATTATAATAGATTTTTTTTTTTCTAATCCATCGAGTTTATTGTCCATGCCATCCATGCCAATGTTGAGTTTTTCGATCCTAAAGATCAGAATATAAAAAAAAAATTTAAATTAACATACTAAAAAATTGGTATAACAATATTATGGTATTTTCATACCATTAAAACCTGATCGACTTTTTGAGCTTCTTTGGCTCTTTGATTTTCATTAGCAATTGCTAAAGTAAAATGTAAGTCTTTCATACAAGTATCAAAATCTTGAGTTAATTTATCATATATTTGCTTAATTTTATTGGCTTCAAAAAACGATCTAACACTTTTAAATTTTGACACTTTCTCACAAAAATTTTTAACATCTGTTAAAATTTTTACAAATTTTTTGAGGGATAAAAAATATTCTTTTCGTAAAAATATTCTTCATTTTCTTCAACTCTCATCATCATTTGATCCAGTGCAAATTCTGCTGTCTTTACTCGACTCATCATGATATAACATAATTCTTTGTTACATTCCACATTCGCATAAACTTTAAAAATTTCTTCAACTAAAATTTTCACCGAAGCAACTATAGGAACATAAGAGCCCACTATTTCTGCAGTAACTTTAACTGAAGAAGCCGCTGTATTCATTACACACTCAGCTACGGAATCGGACATAATGTAAATTGGTAAAAAAAGAAAAAAAAAATAACCGAAAGTATTTATCGTCTTTGAAATTGTAATCGGAGTAAATAACCGCTAGATAAAGCGTCTGACCAAAAAAGAAGTGCAATGAATGCAATGTGATGTAGCATACAGATAACAGTTATTGTATATACGTTAAGAAAGTCGAAGTAACTCCGAAACTGCTACACTAAACCCTAATAATGGAAGGATTCGATCGAGGGTAGAAAAAATTGGCCCGAGTAATTAGAGATTATCGGACTAGAGCTCTAGATTAGGAAAAGGCCTCATCTATAAAGAAAAAATTGCAGGATACGAAGTTTATAATACTTTCCAAATTACTATTACCGTAATTAAAGTGTCTAAAAATAAAATTCTCGAGATTCCATATCATATTTCGATTCTGCTCTAGTAGTACATTGGAATATCAAATTTTCGTTTTTTTTCTTTTTTTGTTATGGGAATTTGAGAATTTAGTTACCGCTAGAGATAATACTGGAGATTGAAATATAATGGGAAATCTTAAGATTTTTATTTTAGACACGTTAATTAGATTTCTTCGTGATGAAGCAAGTCACATGGAAGTGAAATTCGCGTTAATATATAAAAAACGTTATGCTAACGCGGATTTCACCCAATAAGTTTTACTAGAATTCAGCGCGAGGCTTCACTAGGGTTGCTAACGAAGTGATCTGGAATGGTTTGGAGTACTCTGCCAGAATAACTATTATAACCAAACTACGCCAGAGTTACTCCAGACTAAACTCCATAGTTTTACCTGTTCTGGATTAAATTTTATATCATAACATGTATATTTTAAAATATTGCTAATTATTTGCGATATCTAAAACTTCTAATGCTATAATATTGATTATCTTATCAAATTTTTTTATTTTATTTTTAATATACAAAATTTGGTTGATATTTTTAATCTGGAGTAGTTTTAGTAATAGCCCTGAAGTATCTAACTTCTATAGCAATCTAGAGTTAAACTATACCGGTATGAAATGGTAATACTCTATTAACATCCCTATCATTGATTGTCATATAAAGAATCAAAAATACTGTAAATATTAATAGTAAATTATCTTGAAATTTTTAATACATACACTGTATCACAAAGAATAGCAAAAATAGAATTGAAAAAACTTAATGTGTAAACTTAATGTGATATATGAAAAATAAATGTATTCTTTTTTTATTAATCATCCAGATCTACTAAATTGATTAATTTTTTAAATTATTTATATCCACCAATTGATATATAAATTTTTTTAAAAAGAATAAATATGGAATTATTAATATTTTTTTATATGCTAAAATTAAGAAATAAAAATTCATGTAAATATTTATTCACGAATGCTCAAACGCCCTTTTTGAATGATAATAATTAAAAATATATAATACGTACCATTTTTGAACTATTATATATATCTAAAATAATTTTAAGCCATAAAAAATTTGTAATAGATTATACATCATCAACATTGATATACTCTAGATCAGATTCAATTTCTCTACTATGAAGATTTAATAACAATGTCCTAACGTATGTTTGCTCGTATTTTGTGTTCTCGAATATAACTGCGAGATTATCTGATGGACATCTTAAGAAATTTGGTGCAAATACCATTGCTAGATTATTTACATTCATTTTTGTTAACTTTGTTATGTGAGGTTTCGTGAATACCTAATATGAAAATATAGTAAATATATAATAAATATACAAAGTATTAAAATATTTAAGAAATATTTATAAATAATACAAACCTGCAAGAAATCGATCACAAACAAAACAACTCTTCGATTAATTTCCGGTAAATTTTTAATAATTTCGATTGAAAGTTCTACATTTTCACAATTTTGTATACATTGATTATAAAATTCACTCGGTATCAGTGGATCAGCTAAATCTCGTAACCAAAATTTGAATAGTGAAGATGGAACATTTGCATCTGTTATCCCAGCTATGTCGAACCGATTATTTTCTATTCTTAGTTTCTATATTAATGGTAAATAACATATTAGAGATTTTTAAATAATTATATGGGGGTGAGTCAGTAGAAATGCACCAACTCTTTTTTTATTTTAATGAGTTTTTTAAACAAATATAAATTTGGTAAAAATTTTTTAATAAATTCTACAAGTTTTTAGAATTAACTTAAAAAATTTTTATTAAATTTGATTAAATTATTGTTGAGTTATTTTTGTTCAAGTTTTTACTTAAAAAAATTTGATGCGTTTATACTGACTCACTCCATATATACATATGCATATATATATATTATATATACCAGTTCAGTTACATAGTCAGCATCACCAGGTACACGAAATATACCCTCAGAAGCTTGACCCTTCAACTCAAGAATCGCATTCGCCAGAAAGGGCAAAATGCATGGTAATTTTAAATTTGGATATGATTCTCTTTGAAGCTTCAGCTTCATTACGAAATCTAATGTCTCACCAAATAAAGAAGGATGAAAAGGCGCCTCCTATGTTAATAAAAAAAAGTAATGTGAGAATGACGATACAATATTTTCAAAATAATAAATTATATATAATATTTCTTTAAAAAAAACAAACCCTTGCTCTCTCTATTTCCCCTAATGTCAAAACTTTACCCCTCGGACCACGTTTACATATTCTAACCAATCTACTATGCACATGTTTGCTTAACACATCAATTTGGTTTTCTTGCACGTTAAAATTTTCACTTATGAAATTCAAAAGATATGCCTCAAAATTCTTAGATGGTGGGAAAGTAACTGTCACCACACTAAGAAGTTCCCAACCTTTTCTTATGCTATCTCTTTAAAATAAAAAAAAAAGCAAAAGAAAAATTTTATTATAAAAGATATTATAAAAGATTTTCTAAAAAATAAATAATAATAATAATATTTGGGATCTTTGCTAGGAAAACCACCCTTCGGGATTTTCCGATCGCGCTACGAAAAAGTTTAGTCCAGAATGCCAGTTCTTATTCATATGTAAAACATCTTTTTACTTTACTGATTCGGCAGTTTATTTAATAAACTATCGGATATATAACGCAAAAAGTGATTTACATATGAATAAGAACTGGCATTCTGGTCTAAGCTTTTCCGAATTAGTCCGATCGGAAAATTCGAAAGGTGATTTTCCTAGCAAAGATCCCATATATAATATATATAGACGTACTTATTAGGGTTATCATTTAATTGTTTACAAATTTGAACATATATCTCATCTCGTAATTCGCCATGTAAAATACCACAATCTAGCAGCCATTGAATATTTTCCAATACATTCGATGAACCACTACGACCTTTTGACCTATCACCCATTATGCGTTGAATAGTTTTGAAACATTTTATCGCATCTTTTTGAATATTAGGATTTAGTACCATCAATGGTTGTTTAAGTCCATCCTAAAAAAAAATATCATAATTAAATTTTTTTCTTATGCACTTTATTAACATCAAAATTTGAGAAGTAAAATCCCGAGAACTACCTTTTGAAATTTAAGCATCTTTTCAACCGGAACTTTCCTTCGAAAAATTCCTTTTTTATGAGTATTAAAATACTTTCTAGCAAACCCATCTATACGAAACTTATTTATATCTTGTTGTAATTCGGCAGGTAAAGTCATAACTTCCCTGTAACAAGTTCAAATAAGAATAAGCATCAAAAATATTTGGGAAGAAAGATAGGAATAATTTAAGATGCTAGGTTTAGCCTACCCAGTACTTAATTTACGAGTATGTATTTTGTATCCAGATCTCTTTTTTTCAAGATCCCTATACGTGCCAGTTGGCCTCATTGCAGCAGCAGCGTCTAAAATAAGAAAAAACACATCATTATTAATAATATTTTCAATGATTAATGATCAATGATCGAGTACACATATATTCAAGCGGTTTTGTAATTAATTTTTTTTTTAAAAAAAAAAAAATTTAATTTAGACCTACCATAATTTATTCCGAGAGGGTTACTAATTCCAGCCTTTCTAGCACGTTCAGCAACTTCGGTAGATTTTTTTGGAGTCATAATTTTGAACAATTGATTTCCACCATTAGAAGTATTACCAGAATTTGGAATCTTTGGCATTAATTGATTTCCACCATTAGATGTGTTTCCAGAATTTGGAGTTTTTGGACGAGAAGTTGAAGCCGTAGATGCACTCATTGTGGAATCAATAGAAGATTGAGAAATTTTTGTTTTCCGTTTTAATGGAACTACTTCACCATCCTAATAAATTATTATTATATAGATTAATATATAAAAAAAAGAGCTTATGAAAAAAAAGGGCAGAAAAAAAAAAAGAAAAGAAAATTCATAGATAAAAAACCTGAGAATGTATATCAGAAGAATTTGAAGCAATATATTTATCGTTGGGAGAACTTTGAGAAGAGGAACCTGTAAAATCTTCATTTATAGAATTTTCCGAACTTTCTTTACTTGAATCGTTCAAAGAGTTTAAACGACTAATATTTTTATTTGAGGAACCCATATCGACGCTATTTTCACTCAGTAGAGTTTCAAGTGAATCTTCTTTGTTTGAAGTTGATAATTTAAGTAACGGGGGAGGCGAGAAATTTGATGAAACCGAAGTTTGTTTCGATAAAACGTAATTAATACTTAACATTCCGGAAGAACGTTCCGGAGATATAGTATTAGCATGCCTTAAGCCATTAATTTGTTGTAACTGATTTATATCAATCTCATCATCCGATGGAGTTAGAGCAATTGATATCCTTTTACCAATTGATGATTTCTTAAATAATGAGAAGACCATTAATAAAGCGATTGAATTTTAAATGATAAGACAAACAGATAAATTAAGCAAATTTAATACCTGAATTTTTGTCAGTGGAATGATTGTTCCAGTTTCCGGACGGATCCATTCAGTCTGCCCAGATGCCGTGTGATAATAATAAGGGAGTTGGTGATTATCATCCCATAATTCCCACCATTCCCCTGTCGGATCTTTTTGATGCCTGCATAATAAGGAATAAAAATTTTAATAGAAAAAGATTATTATATGAATAAAATAAATAATAAACTATATAAACTTACAATAATGAACTAGATGGTTTTTCCCACGCGCATTCTCCCGTTTGCTAATTAAAAATAAATTAAAAAAGTCAATAAAAAAATATATATAATAAATTAGCGAAAGCGTGATTAGAAAAGAAAAGATAAATACAGGATTAGCATAGAAGATATCGTTTGTATGCGGATCGGTTATTTCCACCCAAGCATTTACAAGGATTGTAGACATGTTTATAGCAGTTTATTTAAATAATCAAAAATAAGTGAATGTATAGTGCACAATGAATGAGAATGCTTTAAAAGTGATATTCTTTAACCATTAATGTAAATGAATTTTAAAAAAATGATTTTATTCAGAAAAATTCCAAGATAGATACAAAAAAAGAAGCAAAAGATAAAAGAAAAGACGAAGCGAGAACTATAAAGGAAATAAAATTACTTTATATATGTATTTGAAATCTGCAGGGTTTCATGCATATACTTGAAGTCGGTAAAAAGAGTGGAAAAATGACGTTTCAAGAAAAAGTATGTAATTTAGTACGTAAGCAAGAAAATCGAAACGTTTATGTAAATGAGGTAAAGAATAAAGAAAAAGGCAAGATGAATAAAAGAATTTTAAAATATTTAGCACGAAAATAAAATTGGAAAGAAAGAATTATCTTTAAAAATATAAATTGTAATTGAAAGAATTGAAATAACGAAAATCCAAAATTTTTTTTAAGAAATAAGCGATTACTATGTATTTATATGCTAACAATTGTCAAATTTAGTAAGTGTCACAATTAATTTAAACAAATAACTTAATTCATCATAAATAATTCGACGATAATTATATGTTAAGTGTCACTTGGCATTTTATGCGAGTGAAAAAAAAAACCTACGTACGTACGTACGTACGAATTTACAACACCAGAAAAATAACGCAGAAATAACTTTAAATAAAGTTGCGCTAACATGAAATTTAGGTGACGTCAAGATTTTTATACGTAGACGAGCATACGTACGTATGTATATATATATTTAAGATTCACAGCATTTATATTAAAAAAAAAATTTAGTTATTGATTGCTATTATTAATTGAATATTTCGAGTAACGATGATAAATTTGTTTATTATTTAATAGTAAGATTTCCCATTAAAAAACTATCACATCAATTATAATGGCTAAAGATTTCTTTTATAATTTCATCACAATAATTGTGATAAACGATCACACCATTTCTTTAATTTTACGTAATATATAAGAATTATATAAAATGTATTTTAAAACTATAAGAATTTATAAATTCGTATATAATAATACAAATATTATGAAATGATATTCCTATAATAATTATTATAATGTATACGTAATATGAATATATATATATATATAATATATATATTTTTTATTATGGTTAACCCTTTCTAAATTTAACATTTAACAATTCTGAAAATTCTAAGAGGATCTCCTTGATCAAGCGAATCTGACAATCAGGATACCCTATGTCACTATACATTATGTCACGATATTAATAAATTATTTCAGTAATTCGTACATAATTTGGTTAATTTAGTGCATTACTGCAAATATGCAAACAACTTTTCAAATGCATTTAAGCAGCTTCCTGGTACATTAATTCCATCCAAATCAAACACCGAAAAAAGTTTCATAACCAATATGAATAAATGCTTTTTATATGAGAGATTGCTTATTTTAGAAATCTCACATGTTGTTAATCGTTATGTAATTTATTTTGAAAAATTGATTGGATAAACCTTTAAAAACTTTTTTTGGAGCAAAAGTTATGTGTATTATTATTATACTGTATTATCTGTTATTATCATATTATATTATAATATTGTTATAAAAATTTCTGTAAAAATGTTAATTGAACCAATTAGATTCTTTAAAGAAATAAAATAAAACCCTTCCAGAATTACGAGAATTATTTGATGCTAAAACCTTATTTTTTTGATCACTGTTATCAATTCGGGTGAACCTTTTTTCGGAAAATCATTTCACTAGTAATGTTCCTAATTTATTACGTAAATTGGTAGTGTTTATTTTTTATATAATAAGCAATACAAAAAAATTAATTAATTGGCTCTTTATGTTTTGACCATAAAAGAAAATTTATATAAAAACAATTTTACCAAAAAATTTTATAAAGGTGATTTGCCAATTTTAGGGAAGATATTGATAATAGTATATCGATATATCAGATTAGTTTTTCGTTATCGTTATCTGTTATAGCAAAGTTTTTCTCACATTAACTATAAACAGATATATATATAATGAAATACATCCATATATGTACTTACGTTGAACAAATTTTCCACGATCATCACAGGAATTGTAATTCTCGGAAATAGAAAACTTATATTAGTAAAATTAAACTTCCGATTAGAGCGGGTCTTGAATTCCCCATGATATGGTGATTTGCGACTGTTCAAAACAGAAAGAAAGAGCAATGTGATTGTGCGTTTAAAATTGGATATGTACTATTTATTTCCCGCAACGGAGGTAAATCCTCGGTCCGAAAGGTCCCCAGCAGAGATCTACTGGATTATTCCCATAGCGGTGAAATAAGGGTATTATCAAAAAAAACCAGAGTTTCTACCAATGTTTTTATTTCCCTGGACTTCCCGGGGATAACAGCATTGCTAGAAGCAATTTCCGGGTGATGTAATATAACTTATTTCCGTCAATGGTTTTTTTAAATCGGAAATCTTAGACGGTTTACAATAAGATTTGTACATGGCTACGTGGAAGCTTTACTGATTAAAGTAGTGATTATAAATTGTAAAACTCCGCCATGCGATCATAGAATAATTCTAGTGATCCAGTCTTCTGATGTAGAAAATGAGTGAACTCAAATTATGAGCAAGGTTGAGAAATTTTTCAATGCAAATTTGAACAACATAAAATTATAAAATTCTATAAACTCTACTCTTTAAACTCCAGAGTAACCTATATAACTATTGACTCCATCCATGTAATTTTTTTTTATCTATTTATTTCTACTATACAGTTGTTACTGTCTAATTGCATGCTACCCGTCAGAGATATATAGACAATATGTACATTTAAGTTATAAGAACTATTTCTGCGTTAATAATTAAAAGTCAAAACTTTTTATGCATTTAGAAAGCAACAGTATGCAGTTAAACAGTACGTATTAACTATATATATATACCTATTTAAGTACTATACTCTACTATATACTGAATATACTTAATCTATGAGACAATGATAAAAACAAATACTGTACGTACATGAAGGCTTGGGCCACGCAGTTAATTTTTCAGTTTGCATTACATGGAATCTGAAACTTGTGTCGGCCGGTTGGATTTTTTTTTCTTGTTAACCTAAAAACCAAATCCAATGCTAAAGCCGCGCAATGGTAATTTTTCGTTTTTACAATATGAAATCTGAAACTTGGATGGTCCTAGCGGATGATTTCGGGAATTTAAGGTCTCCATCGGGTGAAAACGGATAAAATAGATGGCAAAAAATTTCAATTGGCGCAGGATACTAATAGTTGCAGACTTTACAGAAATGCCCAATTTAGCAACTAGTTGCTAAATCAGGCATTTCTGTAAAAAAGGAGCTTCTAGTTTCTGGATATAAAAAAATATCATATGGCATTTTATCGTTATCGGTACTTAAAAACGGGGAGGTATGTAATCAGGGAAGTTATCGAATGGGAGGATGCAAGGCTCTGGGATTCTCTTTCACGCAAAGAATGTGGTAAGTCAATCATTCTAACTATGGTTATTGTGATACCATGCAATTAAGCATCGACTGTCATGAGAAGAAGCTAGCTAAAAATGGATCAGGGACGAAAGGGACAAGTAGTTTATAAATTCATCTTAGAAAATCAGTCCTACAGTAGTAAAAAAAAAAAGGTAAATATGTGACAAATAGATTCTATCTAGAACGTTCATCCTAGCATTCATTTTTTACACGTTTTTTACTAATAATATACCGGCTTGGCGAAAGTCCCTAAGCAGGTCCTTTTTTACTAATATTAAAAAATTTATTTTGTATTTGCAATACGTCATTTAGTGATTAACAGAAAGATCCTTTTCACTCACCCGGGTATATAAATTTATATAAACGACTTTTGATATTAGCGGATGTACAGTACTGGACAGCAAAAAATATCCATTTTTTATATATAAAATATAAAATTGCTTATAACTCAGAATAATAAATCTGTCTTACAAATTTATTTTTCTTATAAAATAAAAAAAAAACTATTAGAGCTTAAAGTTTATATGGGTACCGCCAAGGGAAAACTTGTCATCGGACTTTCAATTATATTTTGTGTATCTATGAAAATTCTGTTATTATGATAGATTTTCCATAGACGGCTAACTGTACACAAAATATAATTGAAAGTCCGATGACAGGTTTTCCCTTGGCGGCACTCATATGTAATCAAAAAATTCGGAGTTACATAAAAGAAAAATTGTTTATATATGAATGCCGTCAAGGGAAAACCTGTCATCGGACTTTCAATTATATTTTGTGTACAGTTAGCCGTCTATTGGAAAATCTGTTATAATAATAGATTTTTTCATAGATGGCTAACTGTACATAAAATATAATTGAAAGTCTGATGACAGGTTTTCCCTTGGCAGCACTCATATATTTAACCAATCAGAATTCATTATATAAAAATTAGCCAATTATATAATCTCAAAATTTGGCGATTTTAAAAAAAATTGGATGTTTTTTGCTGTCTGGTACTATAGCAAAAAAAGCTCCTGTTTGGTTAGGGACTTTTCACCAACCCGGTATATATATTTTTAAAGGTGTACCATATATGAGTGCTGCAAAGGGAAAAGGGATACTTTGATCTATCGGTTTATCATGTCTGTCTACTTTCAATTTTAGTTTAATCCTGCAAAAATTGATCAGCAATACAATATAATTCCTATATGCGTATTAAGCTAAAATTGAAAGCCCGTTTGGACAGACATGATAAACCGATAGATCAAAGTATCCCTTTTCCCTTTGCAGCACTCATATACAGTACAAGTGTAAGTATGACACCATGCAACTTGAGTTCAGATAAGACTAAAATTTATAATCAATACTTTGTATATAAGTTTCAGAAAATCAAGTTATAAGAATCATCAGCACGAATGAGAAATTATTAATAGATACATAGATTATTTCTAATATTTCGATTAACAATAATACGACTTGAATAAAAGATTGTTTATCGTCAGTACGGACAATAAACTAATAAAACCAATTTTTCAAATACTTTGATTAGCAAATTATTCATACTTACCGGATAAATGTATAACTTAAATAAGTGACTTAATGTGGAATGGCAGATAATTTATAATCTTCCCGAGATAGAATAACTTAAAGAGTAACAAAAATTTTTTTAACATATATTAGATTATATTTACAGGCTAATTTAATATAAATATAAAAAAGGCTTATTTTAATCACACTAACTATTATGATCATCGCTAGCTAAATGAAATAAGGAATCAAATTAAAAATGAAAAGGTACTATTTATTTTTGTTTTTGCAACGACAGGAATAAGAGGTAGATTTCTGGTTATGTGAGGGTCCTTCGGGCCTCATATAACCGGAGATCTACTTCCCAGTGGAAATAAGGGTGTTATTCTCCATTTTATATGATTTACGGCGGATCATATAATTTACAGTAGTGATTTCTTTTCTTTTTTTTTTTTTGATTTACAAATTACGCATCTTTATACTATTAAGGTTTTATTATAATACCTTATACAGACTTGATTTTTAACCTATGAAATACCCCAATGGCACGTGGTCACAGGTTACAAAAATACATATTTGTGGTGATAGGTACACACGTTTTCTGACGTGATACTTATATTCTTTATATGGTGCAAGACATCTATACTCGACAATAATTTTCAAAATGTTAAAACTTTTTACACAGAAAATATTTTTAAATTATGACCGGTAACTTTGTTCTTATGATGAGCTCTACAAAGTTACTGGTCAGATTTTTAAAATAATGTCTTCGTAAAAAGTTTTAGCATTTTAAAGTTCGTTTAAAGTTTATTTTATATATAAATCTTATTATTTTTAATATCAATTTTCAAACTGCTAATACTTCTTATACAAGAGGTTTTCAAAAAAACTGGCCGGTAATTTTATAGAGCATATATAGCTCTATAAAATCACCAGCCAGCTTTGAAAACCTCTTGTATAAAAAATTTTAGCAGTTTGAAAAAATTGAAACAAGTCATGTGATTGTTGAGTATAGATGTTTTGCACCATATAAATTTTATATAAATTGTTCAACTTTAGCAGAGATGTAAGCAGATCAAAGTATTTTTTAATAAGAATTTAGTGTTATTTTTTATGTATTAAGAAATACCTACGCTCAAACAAATACATATTTTATGTAACAATAAATGCACTTTATTTAGCAAGAAGTTATTTCTCCACAAAAATGTTAAAGATATACCATAAAAATTATAAAGCATAATGAACTTAACAATATACTCAAGATATTGTGACATAAGCCACACTTTACTTGATCAATTCTTGTTGCAACTAGTAAGAACAAATTGACTTACAAAATCATCATATATGCTAAACTATTTTAAGTAAAAGATGAAAAAAGGTAAAAAAAATGGGTTAGTTGTACAGATACATCTATGTACCCCCAAAGGTTAATTTACTATTTTTAACTAAAATTAGGGTTAGGACTATTCATATAAAATTAGGTTAAGGTTAGAGAAGCTTTATATATGTAAATCACCTTCTTAGCACTTTTTATTGATGCTCCAAGGTGGGTTTAGGCTGCTTTTCTTGTATTTTTTGTACTTTTCACTTTTCTTTGGTTTGTTTTGATTTATCAGGCTAATCTGGGATGATTAAATTTACACAATCTGATTGGTTGATTATCAAATCTTGGGGGTATACAGATGCACCCTTAGTTGTACTGGGTTGTAAATAAAAGTGGGAAAAAAATTTTTTAAAAATGTCTAAGTTGTCTGTTAGTTTGTATACAATATTTTATATATGATATATAGGCTGTAATAAATAAATCAAACTGTTAATAACTTAAACAGTAAGTAATTTTAAATACATACCAATATAAATTCGAGCTTAAAATTTTTTTCACTAATAAAGTTAATATTCATATTATAATAAATATTTTTTCAGTATATATAAATATACATATAGTGAGAGATGTGGTGGCTTAGTGAAGTGGTCAAGTCATCACCCTCTCCAAGTAGCAGGTCTAGGGTTCAAATCCCACGAATGACGAAAGTTTGAAAAATAGGCTTGCATTACGGTAACGGATCTTCATTAAGTTGGGGCTTAGATTAACCTGTAACTT